>JAJIYU010021717.1:0-10011 GCA_030144865.1 Tinospora cordifolia | reverse complement strand
ATATTATGTGAAACCTTAGGTGTGATTTATTGTGTAGCTTAATTGAATATATATATATATATATATATATATATATATATATATATATATATATATATATATATATATATACAGCACGCTCAGCTGATGCATTTATACAAATGCACGAAACTACAGAAATCAATAGATGAAGATTGTTACTATATACAGAGTAAATTAAACCATTTCAGTAGAACTTATTAGTTATAAAAAATAGCATTATCCACCTCACGAGAATCCGACCAAAGAGAGGGCACATGACAATTATGTAGGGTCATGGTTTAGTATTGGTGATGATACTTGCACATTATCTCTTGGAAAAATAAGCGGAACAAAGAAAAGGAAGAAGAGACAAACCACATGACACCACACTTGGTTTTTTTGATCTCCAAGAACAATTAGACTATCCACATAGAACCCAAGACCAACCAGTGTTGTTGCTTCCCAGAGGAAGAAGAAGAAGAAATGGCAGCAGCTTCTTCGGTTGCTTTAGCCTTCATACCAACTCTTTCAAAGCAGGTTTCAAAACTTTTCTTTTTTTCTTTTTCTTTTTTCAATCTCCCCTTTTTTTTTCGTGGGGGGATGATCATCTCTCGACATGTGTATTATTTCTAAAAACATTTGTTAATTCATAATTATTTTTATTTTTATTTTCTCTCTAGCTAAATGAGCAAAATTCGACCGTTACAAATCGTAGCTGTTCTACTGCATGCTCCGCAGTCGCTATGATAACTGCAAGCTCAAGAGAGAAAACTTCCAGAGAAGAAGGTAACGCACTGCCAGCAAAACCACCCATTTGAGCAGAAAAAAGACATTAAAAAAAAAAATTCTTATGCTATGATGGATTCTCACTGAATTCTTTTAAGTAAATTTGGACCCAAAATATTTGAGGAAATGCCTCAATAGCAAATTAATATATTTTTTCTTGATTTATGTTTAGCCTCATGGTCTTTTTTTTTTTTGGTTGGTAATGAAGTTTAGGCTGTTCTAAGAGAAAGCTGGTATTGTTTGGAGTTGGAGCACTGAGTGCAAATTTAATTCCTGCAAGCCTCGTTCTTGCAGAAGGTAAGATGTTCATTCTTAGTTATAACATATCAATTATTTCATTAGTTTTTTCTTTTGGGTTCTGAAGTTTCTCATAAATTATGAAATATCACTTCATTTTAGTGCAGAAATACCCAAAGACTATCGAGCTTTTGTGGATAATGAAGATGGGTACTCATATTATTACCCTTCTGACTGGAGGGTAGGTTCAGCGAGGGCCTTACAATTGCTACTTTAATTCTAAAACATAAACATGATATTTGGGTCTAGCACAATAACTTATCCTAGAATCAATCACTTTCCTTTATCCCTTCCTCAGGACTTTGAGTTTAGGGGTCATGATTCTGCATTCAAGGACCGTTATCTGCAGTTGCAAAATGTTAGAGTGAGTTTTGTACCCACCAATAAAAGTGATGTGCATGACTTGGGCCCCATGGCAGAGGTAAAGGGTATAAATCACATTAAAAGAGTTCATATTTCTTTTTTCCTGGTACCTCTTGATCCCTTAGTAGACTTCATTTTCCTTGTCAGGTTATTCCAGATTTAGTGAGACATGTATACTCCGCACCAAACCAAACAGCGGATATATTTGACATGCAGGAGGTCTGTGTTCTTGCAATGCTCACCTCTCTTAGTGCATGTGTTGATTCTTTGAGATAAATTTGATTGTTTGATAGATTAGATACATTGTTTCCTCTGATTATATATCTCTATATAGTATAGATATACACATACATACAAATAAACACAGGTATACAGATATATATTTGAATGCAAGATTAGAAACCAGATGGTTGAATCTCTGAAGTATTTTCTCTTTTCGGGTTAATGATGGTTCTTCAAATGCAGAGGACAGTTGATGGAAAAAACTACTATTCCTTCGAGTATGAATTGAAATCTCCAAATTTCTCCCGCACCGCCTTTGCAACCATAGCAATTGCTAACGGTAAGATCTCAACAGAGCTACTCATTACTTCAGGGCTTAAAATCATTTTGGCTCATAATTCATTGCACAACAAATGGAACTTAGATTCAACAAAGAACCGAAAAATGCTAATCAATTTGGTTCACCATGCTGCCTGTGCATAATTTTGGTGCTTGATACTATGTGCCCAGTATTCCAAGCCTTGAAAGATGTGTTGTGACTTTTATATCACTCTCAATCATACTAGCTATTGCATGAATCTCACTTGCACAAGGCTTTACTATTATAAGTGTTGGTGTTATTAAAGAGATATGGTATTTGATGTTTGACATAAATGATTTATAAGCATGCTCTTCATATTATATATGAACTTCCCTTTCTGATTCTCTCTTTGATTTTGGAAAACTTAGCTGTAGAATTTCTGGCTAAAACAGAAGATGAAATAGCACACAATGTCTTTGGACTTAACAAAGCTGAATTAAAGTAAACGAGTAGGTAATAACCCCATTATGAACACCAAATGCCACAATATGCAATAATGTGCATTTATATTATTAAATAAAAAAGGTGATGTAAACCTAGAGATACGTTCTAATTTACCTAATGGTTGTAAGTGTATGTTATGACATTTGGTGTTTAAAATGAGTTTTATATAACATTACTTGAAACAAATAAATATCAAATGGTTACAAATTTCAAATTGCATATTGAACAGGGAGATATTACACACTGATTGTTGGAGCCAACGAAAGACGGTGGAGAAGAATTCGAAGCAAACTGAAAGTAGTAGCTGACTCTTTTAAGGTATTTGACATCTAAAATGACCTGAGAATAGTATAAAGCTTCACATGTATGCATGCAACTATTTCTATGTAACTTCTCTACTTTCCCATAAATTTTGTATAACTGATCAAGAAATACACTGTCCTGTTGCAATCCATGCACTGCCAATGCAAAATGTGTGGCCTCAGATGTGTTTTGAGGCAGTAAATCTACCAGTGTTACCAAATCAACTATTGAAAACAACTGGTTTGAACACTTTGGCTTTACTCTAATTGTTATTTCTTCATTTCACCTGTCTTATTCATTGCTTTTTCCCTCTTTTTCAGTTTCATAAAATGATAATTTTTATCCTTTTTCGATTTTTTTATTTTTTATTTTTTTGGTTTTGGTTCAGAATTTTTACTTGGATATAAAAGAAAATTTATTATATATCCTTAGAATGCGTTTGAAGCATCAGTATACTACATATGATGAGCATGGAATGTCTCTGTAGGATGTTGCAAGCAAACTAGGAATAATAGGTGAGGTAGAGAGACATGGAATGTATAACATGGACTCCCTAAGATCGACTCACGTATATTCAAACTTAAATAATAATTTTCTAATCTCTAAACTTGGGTCTAACGTACTAAAATAATAATATTCCTAAATAGACAAAATAATACATACATACATACATACATACATACATACATAATAATTCATCAAATACATAGAATAATATCATATAAAAGTTCATAACACTAAATTTTTTTAAACAACTTACATTTTTCTTTTTCAATTTTCTGATTGTTAAAATATATATATCTGAAGTCATCTTTTTTTTTTTATAAATACATATCAGTTATAGTTTTACGACGTCTTTAATGGTAGAGGCTTAGCGTTCAATGAACGTTGGGCTGGTCAGACATCTTATCAGGGCTCCTTTATTTTTCATTTTATCTTATCGTATTTTGGGAATTACGTTGTACTAGCATGGCACAATTCCTTTTTATTTTTTTAATTTTTAAATAAATTTTAAATACAGTTTATTTTTTAGTAATTTTGTACAGATAATACTTTTCAAAAATAACATATAATTTTTTAAAAATTTAAATAATATTTCTTTTAAAATAAAAATATAGTTTTTAAAAATTTAAATAATTATATATAATTTTTACTTAAATATGAATAATTTAAATTAAATATATCATAAAAAATATATTTTTTATAAATTATATATTATAAATAATTTGAATGATGAGTTGATGTGATTATTGGTCTCATAAAATATAATTGTATATCACTTAAAAATAATAATTTAATATATTAGAGTTTAATGAGTTGATAATGTGATTAAGACATCAAATTATTGAATAATATAATCATTAAAGATGGCTTAAGATTTCAAAACGGTAACGTTTTATGTCACTTTATTTTAAATCAGACAGGTCTTTTTAAATATGCAACTATATAGTTTAAGTATTTGTTATCATTTTCAAGATTGTCACTTATCTCCAAGATTTTTTTTTTCTGTGCATAAAATTTATTACTTTATTTTATATATGTTCATGCATTATGAATTTTGAAAGTTTAAATAGTTACTTTTGAATTTTTATTCATAATTTATATAAAAATGAATGTACAAAATATAAAAACTCTTTATAAATTAATAAATATTTATTTATCAATAAATTAACAAATTATTTATTTATCAATAAATAAATTATCTCTATAAAATAATATTTTTCTTAGGTCCCAAGGATATTATTTTATCGAGATTTTACTGTCATTTACTCGAGATAATGCCCTTCACTAGGACTTCACTGCTCATCAACCAAGCAGCACCAGTGTCTCACAGTGGGTGTGCCACTGCCTAGTTGATTTCCACGATGTTGATTTAAAGTGAAGATTAGGAAGTACTGGGTTGTAATTTTTTTTTTTTTTGTGTGTAATTTCTTATTTGTTTAAAATTCATCCTATATATATATGCATTCATAAGTTTTAGTTAATCTAAATGTTTTCCGAGCATCATTACCATTGAGTTATAGTATGCTTGACCAAATGATTAATTTTCGTTTAAATAATAAAAATTATTTTGATTTATTCAATTTATTGGACTTGCATGATTTTTGCATAAAATTGTTTTTTAATAATGTTGTACACCTTTTTTTTCTTTCTTCCCAAACTACTTGCATTTTAAAAAGTTAACTAAGTTTGAAGTAAAAGTAGTTTTTGATTTGGTCAAATATTTTAGAAATATCAAATAAATTTAACATTTGTTTTAATCTTGATTTTTATTAAATTATTCCCTTTATCCCCCAAAAGTTGTCTCCTTTCATTTTCCTTATAAGTTTTAAGAAAAATAAGTAATGAGTATAGTTTTAATTTCTTTGGTACCTTTCTTAACATATTTCATAATTTAAAAGCTATTAAATATTAACAAATTAGAGATAAAGTATTGATTTTATTAAGGAAAGTGAAAAGTCTTTAAGGGAGATTGCCCAAAAAAAAAACAATAGATGGACAACTTTTTTTATGGTAGATTAAGTACATGTTTTATAATTAATTATAATTATAATTTAAACGATCAAATAATTTGAAAATTTTAAATTATTGGGAAATGTACTTCATTGATTAACATATAAATTAAAGTTTCATCAATTGATACGAAAGAAGCTTCATCAAGAAAGCACGCCAAGTTGGGAACTTAGAAACCAATATCTCTGAGAATTGAAATAAAGTTTGATATAAATTCGTGGAAGGTATCAGATATCTAAAGTTCAATTAGACATTAGATACCGTTAGACCCTGTTTTGTTAATACAGATAATTAGTTATCTGTTAACCATTCTATTTCAGTTCTGTTTTGTTTGTTACTTTTCAGTTCTATTTGTTTTGTTAACTCAAGTTCTGTTTGTATATAAGAATGTAAGATATATCTATCAAGAAGTAATGAAAAGTATTTTTTCTTTCCTGAAACTCAAGTTCTGTTATGGTATCAGAGAACTCTGATTCTTGTGTCTCTTTCAATTCTTATTGATTCATGTGTCTCTCTCTTTGTTCTTTTTGACAATGACTCAACCAGAGATTGATTCTTTATCAATAGGATCATTAGCAGCAATGTCTTCAAGACCTAAAAACAGTCCATTCTATCTTCATCCAAATGAACATTCCTCATTAGTTCTTGTTTCTCTTGTTCTCAATGGATCAAACTATCAGTCATGGTACAAATCAATGCGAGTTGCCTTGCTTTCGAAAAACAAATTGAAGTTTATTGATGGTAGTATTTCAATGCCTGCAAAGGAAAATCCAATCTACTCAGCATGGGAACGATGCAATACCATGGTTTATTCTTGGATTGTAAGGTTAGTTTCAGATTCGATTGCAAAGAATATTTTGTGGATTGATAATGTTGTAGATGTTTGGACAGATTTATATGACAGATTTTTGCAAGGTGATGCAATTTGAATAGCAGAATTGCAAGAAGAAATCTCTGGTTTCAAATAGAATTCACTTTATGTTACTGAGTATTTCACACAACTGAAAATTCTTTGGGATGAATACATTACTTTGAGACCAATTCCAAGCTGTGTTTGCAATCCTCGATGCAACTGTCTTGCTCTTAAAACAGTTAAACAGAGGTATGAAGATGATCATTCCATTTGTTTCTTGAAAGGATTAAATGATAACTTTGCAATTATTAGATCGCAAGTTATGTTAATGGATCTAATGCCTAATATCAACAAACTTTTCTCTCTTGTTCTTCAACATGAGAGGCAATCCAATCAGTCTAGTTCAAATTCTAGTGAACTAGTGGTGTTCTTCACTCAAACTTCTCATCAATCTGTCAAGAAATCAAATGCTAATGAAGTGCCCAATCAAGGTAATGGAAGAAAGTATTCAAATAATGGCACAAAGCCACTCCGCTCTTTCTGCAACATTCTTGGTCACACTGTTGATGTGTGCTATAAGAAACATGGTTATCCTCCTGGATATAGAAACAAAGGCAGGTCTTCTTCAGCACAAGTTAACCAAATAAGTTCTGAAGGTGTTTCTTCTGAGAATAATGGAAGTCAAAGTGCTAGCAGTCATAGCACTTCTTCCTCAAATGCTTCTACTCCTGTTATGATCACTCAAGAGCAATATCATTAGCTATTGGCCCTGCTTCAGCAAACGAAGATTGATTCTGTTGTTGAACATCAAGTTAATCAACTATCTGCTCATTTCTCTCCTAATGCTAATGTTTCAAGTATAATGCAGATTTCCTACATTAATTCTTTAATGCTTTATAAACATATATGGATCTTAGACACTGATGCTACTAATCACATTGTATGTGATCTTAATCTTTTCAATTCTTATAATTCTGTTACAAACATATTTGTTTCTTTACCGAATAACCATAAAATTTATGTCTCTCATACTAGAACTATTGCTTTTTCAAACAACTTCATTCTTCATGATGCTCTCCATGTTCCACATTTCTTTTTCAATATGATTTCAACAAGCAAACTTACGTCAGCTTATCTTAACTCATTAATTTTTTGTCATGATCTTTATTTTATTCAGGATCTTCACAGTTCGAAGATGATTGGATTGGCTAGAAAGATTAATGGCTTGTACCATCTTGTTTGTCCTTCAATTTTCAAAAATATCAATTCTGTTTCTTCTTGTACTTCCAATAAGCCAAGACATGATGATCTTTGGCATTTTAGATTAGGACATTTGTCTAATGCAAGATTGAAATTCTTGCAAAATCTTGATCATTCTATTACTTTACCAACATTCGATCATTGTAATGTTTGTCACTTTGCAAAACAAAGAAAATTACCTTTTCCTATTAGCAATTCTGTATCTTCTAACTGTTTTGATCTTATACATGTTGACATATGGGGACCATCTAATATTGTTTCTTTATATGGTCACAAGTACTTCTTAACAGTTGTTGATGATAAAAGTCAATTCACTTGGGTATATTTGATGAAATCAAAATCTGATGCTCGACAATTAATTCAGAATTTATATTTCCTTATTGAAACCCAATTTTCTGCAAAAATCAAATGCATTCAAAGTGATAATGGTCTTGAATTCAACATGCCTGAATTTTTTGCTTCTCGAGGCATTATTCACCAAACAACATGTGTTTATACACCTCAACAAAACTTTGTTGTTGAGAGAAAACATCAACAAATACTCAACGTTGCAAGATCATTAAAGTTTCAATCTTCTTTACCAACTATATTTTGGTCTGATTGTATTGCATATGTTGTTCATCTTATCAATTGTATACCATCTCCAATAATTTCTAATAAAACTCCTTACAAATTGTTACATGGTTTTCATCCTGCTTATGAAAATCTTAAAGTCTTTGGTTGTCTTTGTTATGCTTCTACTCTTGAACATAATAGATCAAAATTTGACAATCATGTTGATACATGTGTATTTGTTGGCATACCATCAACTGCCAAAGGTTTTTGATTATATAACCTCACCACCAAGCGAGTTTTTATATATCGCAATGTTCATTTTTGTGAAACTGTATTTCCCTTTTCTTCTTCATTTGCTAATTCTAATCAGAATTTTACCAATGCTTCTGATTTTGTGTTACCAACATCTTTCCTAGTTCCCTTAGATGAACCTTCTATTTCTTCTTTTCCTTCTTCTTCAAACTCTTCTTCCCAACAGCATACACTTGCTGATACAACGACATCAGTCCCACCTCATCCCCCTCCTTCTCAATGATCTTCTCGTTCTATAACTAGACCTTCTTATTTGCATAACTATCAATATATTCTACCTAACCTGAAATCAAACATTGTCTTTTCTACATCAACACCTGATCCTATTTTTGCAACACACTCTTTTCTGAACCTCTCTGTTGCTCATAAAGTTTTTACTACTCATCTAACCAATACTAAAGATCTTAGAACTTACAATGAAGCTATAAAACATTTATGTTGGAAAAACGCAATGCAACTAGAAATAGATGCTTTGCAACAAACTAATACCTGGGTCATCACAGATCTTCCTCCAAACAAGCAAGAAATTGGTTGCAAATGGGTGTTTCGAACAAAATTTAATGTTGATGGTTCCATTGAGAGACACAAGGCCCGCTTAGTGGCTAAGGGATGTACTAAGCAAAAAGGCGTTGATTACATTCATATTTTCTCTCCTGTTGCTAAGATGACAACCATTCAAACTCTCCTTGCTCTTGCTGCTTCTAAGAATTGGCATTTATATCAACTGGACATTAATAATGCTTTTTTACATGGTGATTTACATGAAGAGGTGTATATGCAAGTTCCTCCAGGATTTTAGGTTTCAGATCCTTTAAAAGTCTGTAAACTTCAGAAATCTCTTTATGGTCTCAAACAAGCAAGTCACCAATGGTATGCTAAACTGACAGATGCACTGCGATATCTTGATTTTAAGCAAGCTAAATCAGATTATTCTTTGTTTACAAAGATATCTAGTTCATCTTTCATTGCATTGCTCGTTTATGTTGATGATGTTTTTTTGGCATCAAATGATCATGTACTGATACATGAAGTAAAAAAGTTTTCTTCACAAAACTTTTAAAATCAAGGATGTTGGTCAATTAAAATTTCTCCTTGGTTTTGAGATTGCTCGATCGCATTCTGGGATTCATCTTTGTCAAAGAAAGTATGTTTTGGATTTATTAGAGGATACTGGCTTTCTAAATTGTAAACCAGTTTCAACTCCTATAGTAGCTCATCAAAAACTTCAACAAGATGGTACTGATAAACTAGACAATGTTTCTTCCTACTGCATTCTAGTGAGCAAGTTGTTATATTTCTGCAATACAAGACCTAATATATTCTTTGTTGTTCAACAACTTTCACAATTCTTAGATACTCCTACTGCCTCCCATATGCAAGCAGCTCATCGTGTTCTGCGTTATCTAAGAGGCCATCCAAGCAATGGTTTATTGTTCTGTTCATGTTCTTCAATTCAATTAAAAGGATTTTTAGATTCAGATTAGGCTTCTTGTCCAAATACTCGACGTTCATTTTCTGGTACATGTGTGTTCCTTGGTAACAGTTTGTTGCTTACTTTATGTCCACACTTTTAAATAGATAAAGAGATGCAAAAATGCATTCTTTAGATGATGAATTAATAATATGCAATATAAATAAACCCTAGACATAAAGCAAATAATGCAACAAATTATAAGTGTAACTAGGAAAAATAATGTAGTACATTCAACAAGTAATA
This sequence comes from Tinospora cordifolia, assembly GCA_030144865.1. Classification (NCBI taxonomy): domain Eukaryota; kingdom Viridiplantae; phylum Streptophyta; class Magnoliopsida; order Ranunculales; family Menispermaceae; genus Tinospora; species Tinospora cordifolia. Next base: position 24 of record JAJIYU010021717.1, on the reverse strand, counting down.
AACTTGGGGAGGCCCAAGGTCGAA
>JAJIYU010021692.1:0-10027 GCA_030144865.1 Tinospora cordifolia | reverse complement strand
AGTTAAATAGTAGATATATTTTTTAAATATATATATATATATTCAAAATTTTAATAAAATTTAATTTTAAATATAAATAAATTATTAATTTTAAAAATAAATAATATATATAATTTTTAAATTAAATAAATAGTTTTAAAAAATCTTAACAAATATTTTTCAATAAATTTTTGAAATAACGATTATTAATATTTTAAATAATTAATTATAAAAAATTATAATTTTTTATATAAATTAAAATAATTATTTATATTTTTAATTTAAACGTGAATAATAGTTATTTATTTAAAAATATATTTTATAGATAAAATATTATAAAATAAAGATTAGTAATTTTTAAAATTTAACATTTTTAATTATTTATTAAAAAATTAATATTTTATATAAATAATTATACAAAATTTAATTTTTTATATAAATTAAAATAATTATTATCTTTTTAATTTAAATGTGAATAATAGGTATTTTGAAAAAAAATATATTTTATAAATAAAATATTATAGTTAGTGTATTTAATGAATTGGTGTGATTGTGAGACCCATATAGTATAGTCTAATAAATATATAGCATTGTGAGTATCAATTTAATGAGTAAATGATGTAAATGATAAAATTAATAATATGAATGATTTAATACACTATAGCATTAGAGATGCCCCAAAGATAACTTTAGCACGCGTATATTAGCACTGAGGTGGCACTTAATAGAACACCACCTCAGTACTAATAAATGTGCCTAGACGTCGAGTGCTCCCTTTTTTTTAATTTTTTTTAATTTTTTTTATGCCTGATGTGACAGCTTATCCATCCGCTCGATGCAAATCGAGCAAATAGGCATTGGAAATGCCCCCTAAGTGGCCCAGGTTTACTAGAGACTTGAGAGAAGTATATCACCAATATAGCCGAAAGGTCCTTGACAACCATAAAACCCTGTAAAGATAAAGCACTGATCGGTGACAATTTAAAACGTGCCCACCCCTTGGACGTGTTCTGCTTAATAAAATTTGATCTCTTCCAACGACCAACGCTTGTTAACCACCACATAAGTTTAAACTTTAAATATTTCTTGTAAATCCGTCGACCTCGGTATTACTTTGCTTTCCCTTCGCTATGTAAAGAAGCTTGTGCCTCGTCTGTGTATTCGTGTATACATCTATACAAATTTCAGCAGTTAATCATATTACCTTTTTCTTTTTTTTCTTTTTTTTTTTTTTTTCTCTTTGTTTCTTTCTTCTATGTTTTTGTTTTTGTTTTTTTTTTAACTTGTCTTGTACGAAAATAATGCACACATCAAATGAGTAGGGATTTACTTTTGAAAAATAATGTAGCTGGACATCTACAAATAAATTACAAGATTGATAGGAGCGTACAGAAATAAATTAGAAAGTTATTTCAACTGCTAGCACTAAATTGTACATGTTCTCAACGAAACATAATTACATAGATTTTTACCCCCGGGAGAAGTGGTGGGATTGGGAATGGAAAATGTTCATCAGCTGAGTTCTGACGAAGATGAACCTGGATCTTCTTTCTTCTCCGTCAGCATGCATCTGGAAGGTGGACCCCATAAGCTCAATACCACCTGCAGAACACAAGTTTTTGGTGGAAGATCAATGTTCTTGAGATTTGTAGCAGATTGCTTGGGAAAGATGCCCAAAATGAGATGAAATGGAATGAATCTAATTAAACATCTAAAAATGCTGGGCATTTTAGCACATAATTTATCTAGCAGCCTAGATTAAGCCCTATTTTCTTTGTTTTCTATTTTTCTAGTTTTTCTTAGTAAGTCTCAATGTTCCAACAACTCTTTTGGAAGATGCTTTCTAATCTAAGACCAATATAACACAGTCATATAATTAACTCTGGTATACTCACAGGCAGAAATACAAGTCCGTGTAGAAACCCGATTAGAACTAATGCCAGGTACATTTGGAAGTAATAAACCTGAAGATAATTCATAAAAACAAGGATTACGTAGCTGCAGCCCTGTTGCTACTTAAAATGAAAACTTAAAGAGTAAAATCACAAACCACAAAAACTTCAGATTTTGCAAAGCGGAGAACAATCACTCCAACCAACTTCGTAAGTGTGATTCCGCTGAAATAAAGAAACATGTCATTGATAAGTGCTAAGACGAATATGTAGTAAGACTTATTAGCATATCCACAAAATAGTAAGAAGCATTTAGGATGAGAAAATGAGAAAAAAAAAACTAATAATGTGACACATAATAAAGGAATTTAAATGCATGAATTAAGAAGAGCAGCTTATTGACACTATGGTATCAATAGATATAGAAGGTGACTTAAATCAACATTGATAGAGGTATCTAACTTCTTACACTTTAAGTGTAAACTTAGCTCATGATAGAGTGGAGTAAAATAAAAGACTCGTGTAGCCAACCCCAACTATAGTTAGGAGAGGGCTTAAATGAGTTAAGTTCAGCTTTTCATTGAAAGTAAAACCTCTTTTCCTATAAGTTCTATCAAACATCATCCCTTCTCTTATCAAAGTAGTAGCCTTTCCCATCAAAAGGTACTGTTGACATGTAGAATGAACCGTTGGTTCACATCTGATACAAGTATGCTATGCAACAACAGAGCTAAATTGCCACCAATGTGGCAACAAGAAATGGTTAATTGGAATAAAAAAGTCTTGCATTCTTCAAAGTAGGGTCTAGATTGCTGATCAAAACCATGTAATCACTGAGAAAACATCTATTTTTTTTTTCTTTCATAATCAAGAAAAGATTAAAATGAAGTGATCCACAAATTTGAATAAACACACGTACAAAAAGAAAAGAAAAAAAAATCCATCTCATAAAGATCAAGCAGAAACTCACCAGCTGGTTACCATGGAAATGCAATAGATTATTCAATTGTTTGAGACTTAATACAATTTTCTCTAAATATACAAAGCATCACAAGCTCTAAAGCTCTAGTTTGATTGTGATGCTAATGCCAAAATAACAGCTCACCTCATTCATTTAGCACATTTTGAAAAACTAGAAAATAGAACATATGAGCTTCATTTCTTCCCTTTTATAGGAAAAGCCTCACTTAATATTCAATATTTAGTGGAATGGAGGTGGTGTTGAGATTAGAAAACAAAGAATCTCATGTCCAGAATAGAAACTATTGCAACAGAGACTATAGGAATGAAGCTCAAGATCAGGTTGGAACTGGTCGAGGTGTGGTGGCTGAAAGAGCAAGTTTTGGAGCATTATGAGTTAAGATGTTGGCTTAGGGGGAAAGGGCCGGCCACACCATACTCATCCAAAGGATGGAGAACAAGAGAGAAGCATATTTTTCAACTGTCAAAAATCGAAGGTGGTAGTATCCAATACATTTGTTTTCCAATCAGAAGAACTGACAACCAACCATGGATGAGACTTTCCTTGAAGTTATCATAATTCCACAATAAGAAGCCAAAAAGTTGTGGAGGGGATACAGGTTGAAAGTTACTTCCCCAACTTCTTGATGCACAAAACAAAGCACAATACCTCAAATCCAAATAGAATCCATGGCTCCTCGACACAAAAACAGAAGACAGACCACTTCCGAAGATGGCAAGATCCGTGTCATGTGAAACACATGAAAGATGGGGCTGGCAGTAGTGATTTTTCTCATATACCTGAAGCTATGTTGTGGTGTAAAGACATGAAGGAATATTTTCTAGATAAGATCTTGTTTCAAACATATAATAGGTGATTGGAATTCAAAGTCACAATGGGAACAACTGTGATGCCTGGTAGGAATCGAGGGACTACCTATGGAGTTATGGGGCGAAGATTACTTTCAGAAGATAAAAAAATTATCGTGACGGCTTGCTAGAGATCAATTATGAAACAAGTTTGCTAGAGATCAATTATAAAATAAGTTTAATGTCCTACCTACAACATGCAAAAGTAAAAGTCGTCAATGGACCAAAAGGCATCATACTAGAATTCCCTATGTTGGAGATTGCTTGATTTGTTCAAAGGGTAAGAACTTTCTGATTCCCGTGGCATAGACAATCAGTACACTGTGATGAGCTTAGTTCATCAGACAAAAGACGGACTAGTTACAATATTTGAGTAAATCAGGCCACAGAGGGACAGGAAGATGATTTGCAAGATAGTACTGCACAGACATGTTCACTTGGTGTAGCAGGTAATGTACAAATAGGTGGAAAAATAGTATTGGAAAAGGGCAAAACACATTTTGAAAATTCATCACTCTTTAATCAAATCGCGTATCCCGCCACCAGAACATTGAGTAGTTCCTTCTGGAAGTATGTGTTAGGTAGAGAGATGGAAAGGCAACTTCCAGTATCTACAAATAGTGGAGGATACATCTAAGGAAAAGAAACATGGTAACCTAAAGCTACCTAGCAATGTGTGGGAAGGCAATTCCACAAGAAATTGGGCTTGAAGGCAATCCAAACTTCCTACAACACATGATCTTGGTACAAGAAATAATGAGTGGTTGCCCAACAGAATGTGAACCTAGGCCGAATGAGATTGGGCCCTTGCACTTTAGAGGTCGTTATAGCTAAGGCACAAGATACTGTAGAGGGACAAGGTATAAGATCATTTGAGAAAGCATCTTCAATGCCAAAAGGGGAAAAACCTGAAAGGTCAATCTTAGCCCCTACAACTAAGAAAGAGTTGCAACTATTTGAGAAACTGTTGAGACCTAAGGCCGCCCTTCTTTCGAGAGGAGTTGGTGTGTTACATAGAAGTGATGATTTGAGTAGAAATAGGAGTCTTCACTGAAAAACTGAGTGTTTAATTTATGCATGGAATGACATCAAGAAGACAAGACTTGACAAAAGCATCATCAAACCAGAAGCAGATGGAAGCAATATATGAGTAGTAAAGGTTAATCATTTTAAGAAATGAGAAGCAAGTTTAGATGGATTTGAGGATTTTGCCAACAATCTTGTGGAAGGGGAGGATTAAAAGGCAAGCAAAGGTTAATCATTTTAAGAAATGAGAAGCAAGTTTAGATGGTTTTGAGGATTTTGCAGACGATCTCGTGGAAGGGGAGGATTAAAAGGAAATTGCTCAGAAGGCTTTATATTTTTTTTTCCTTTTTTTTTTGAAAGAAAACTAGATAATATTTATATTAATAAATAAAGCTGCCAGATGAGCTATCTGAGCAGCATTACGTGGACTGCATAATGTTGAACCCATTACCAATCCAATCTCCAAAACTATATTTAGTTATAGAGATCCATGTCCAAAACTCAGAAGGCTTTATATGAAGAAGACAATTCCAATGAACCATTCCCAAAATCAGAGGAAGAAATTGGTCCAAAAGTGGATCTCACCAAGACTTTTCTTGCCATGAAGGAGGATGTCTCACCCTCATGTCCAATCCAACAAGTTTTACAATTGATGAAATATGTGCTTCCCAAATATAAATCATTTTAATGTTGTACGAATTTCTCCCTCTATTTCAACTAACAATGTGTCAGCTAGCTTATTTCAACCTCAACATTACCCATTCCCTAACGTAAGCCCATGAATGGTCCCATCCTTTGTCCTCTTAACCCAATCTCAACCAGAAAAACTTATTCCTAGACCTACTCCTAGTGCAAAAGGTGTAAGAACAAGGTGTTGTTATCGGATAACAATAATAGCAATGATAGTTGTAACAAATCCATCAAGAGAGGGGCCAAAGTCAAATGTCTTGGCAGAAATTAGTAGATTATGCTCCAAAAATAAAAGTGAAATTGTGCAAGATCAAGCAAGAACACATTTTGGGAGGCATCAAGGTGCTTAAAGGCTCAAAAATATATTTTTGAAAAGCTTTTCAAAAAGAAGGTGGGCAGGTGTTATAGATAAAGATTGTCTCTTGGAATGTTAGAGGATTTGGTAATAGGGGGTTGACTAGGAGATCAATTAGAAGAGCAAGTCAAGATATCATAGTCATTAAGGAAACAAAACAAGCATCCATCTGTAGGCATTTAACGGGACACATTTGGGTAGTAGGTTTGAGGAATGGTTGTATTTGCCTTTTGTGGGTACATCAGATGGCATCTTGATAGCATAGGATGTTTGAACAGCAGAGATCACAGTGTACTAAGAGCAATTTCTCAGTATCAGTTTGTTTCAAGGTAAAGACAAATGAGGAGTGGTGCTTATTAGGTGTTTATGGTGCATCATGCCCTTCTTCCGCTCCAACTTTTACGATGAGATTGTCAGGTTGTTAGTGACATGCGATAACGAAAAGTATATCTATGGAGATCTTAATACTCCATGGGTATTGGAGGAAAATTCAACAGAAGTAGGTTAACCAAAAGCATGCAAGAGTTAAATTTGATTATCATGGAGTTGGAGCTAATTGGTCCTCCCCTAACTAATGCAAATTTTATTTGGTTTAATATGCCTATAAAACCTATCTTTAGCAGATTAGATTGATTTCTTCTATTCATTTAGCGGGCTAGGACCTCTTTGTACCACAAGGAGAAAGTATTATCTTAGAATTGCATTTGCTCATAAACTAGTGCTACTTGCCACATTAGAAATAAAATGAGGACCCTCACCTTTCCATTTTGAAAATGTGTGGCAAGAGCATATGAACTTTAAGAAGCATCTTGGGAATGGTGGCAGTGGTCAAAGGCATATAATTGGGAGGGCCATACATTCACAGTGAAGTAAGGAAAATAGGAAGTCTTGGAGCAAAGATGCATATAAGCAAGTAGGATTTCATAAAAAGGAGTTGGAGTAATTGATGATGAATCAAGATTCGATAGAAGCAAGTGACCAATGGTCCGAGGAAATAGGCACACGTAAAAAGCTTTACAAGGTGGACCTGGTCAAAATATTTATACACAAAGAACATTTTCGAAGCCAAGTGGCAATAAGAAGGACGTGCATCAACCAATTTTTTTTCCAATGACATGTCAAACAAAAAAAGAAATAGATACATGATTTTAAAAATAAAGTTGTAGGATGGAGGTCTTGTTGAGTTAGAGAAATTGATTGAAGAGACAGTTAAATATTTTTTGAGGAGGATCTATACTTATGCGTGTGTGAGTTGGGGTGGGGAAGAGTTCTATTAAAATTTAAAAGAAAATTGGTAGATTGTGAAAGAGGAAGAGATGAAGGTGTTCTATTAAAATGGTTAGTTAATAAATTGATGAATGAGACCCACATTAGCCTAGTTCTCAACAAGAGAAGTTCCTGGTCCTTAATGATTTCAGCACATTTTCTTAGTCACAAGCTTGTATAATAACATTGCCAAGGTGCTTGCTTCGAGGTTAAGAATGATGCTACGTAAAATCACTGAGCCATTTGAGGATAAGAATGTCCATTACTTATTTTGGAGGTGTGTAGTTTTGAAGATGGCGTGGTAAGGTCAGCAAGAGAGTTTCACAGTGCTGAAAATGGATTCAGATAGTCGCATTTTGTTTTGTCCGCTTGATATCCCCCTTTTGTTGAAGAAGTATTGATATATATTATCCATTTTGCTATTTGGTATGTTGTATGGGAAGCACAAACCAATTGTATTTGCAAGAATGTCAGGTTCCATGTAAACAATATTACAAAAAGGTCTTTTTTGTTGTTTTCTTCTTAGGTGTTGCCGCGTAAGTTAAGTCTTGAGTACTCTTGAGTATTCCTTTGGGGAGTGGCTACAGTATTGACCAAGTATTCTACAATCCTTGTATTAACACTGTATACGTTTTGCTGGATAGCTCATCCGGTTTTTAATATAATATAACATTTATGTTTCTTTTATGAAAAAGAATCTTTTAGCCATACCAGTTTGTTTTTGTTGATGGGAGATGGATTCCAGAAACCTTCCTTATTACAAATGAGACAATGAAGGAGTACAAAATCAAGAAGAGCATGGTTCCAAAAGTTGATTTTGCAAAAGTATATGAGTTAGTGGAATGGGTGTTTTTGGACTGTATGCTACAACAAGAAGGTTTTGGGATGAAATGTAGTTGTGGATGCGAGGTTTTAACTTGAAGGTTAGAGGTTAAGTGTTAAAGCAAGGAAATCCACCATCACCATTCTTGTTCACTATGGTAGTGGATGTGCAACACAGATTGCCCTCACAAGCAAGACAATTCTCCCTTGTTAGAAAAGTTCAATTTAAAAAACAAAGTGGAAATTACTCATCTCCAATATGCATACACACTTCTTTTTATGGATAGAGAGGAAGGGAATGTCCTCAATGCAGTTAGGCTACACATAGCTCTTGTTCAATATTGAGCCTTAAAATCAATTTGCACAAGAGTCAATCAATGGGAATTAACTTGGACTATGAGGTCATTTATGATTTGGTGAATAAGGTTTGGGTTTTCAATCGTGGTATGGCCAATGCATTATCTAGGACCTTCCATTAGGAGGGAATACTGTGCCCATAGAGTTATAGTTGCAGTTCTTGCCAAGATTTTAAAGTGTCTTCACTGTTGAAAGAAAGTGTTTTTGTTTAAAGGGGGGAGAGATTGGCTTTGGTTAGAGTGACTTTGTTGAGTATCCCTGTTTACTATATGTCTATCTTCAAAATCCTTCCATCTATTACAAATTATCAAGAAAGAGATAAGGAACTTCTTTCAAAGACGTCAAGGACAAAGGTTTCTCAAAATTAATAAGGTGGAGCACAGTGCAAAAAATCTACAGAATGTGGAGCTATAGGTATTGGGAACATATCTACAAGAAATGTCGTGTTGTGCAGCAAGTGGATTTGGAATATGTGCAAGAAGCCAAAGAATTCAAGAATAGGGATCCTCCTTTCGCAATAAGTTGTTATTAAAAGGCTGTAAAATTAAGTTGTAAGGGGAATCAAGGAAGGTTAAGCGGAACATATAAAACCCAGAAATTTACATCCTCATTGCTACCCTATGCAGCGCTTTGCTTGGAATTTACGTGTAAATTGATTTTTGCATCAATATCCCCTTAGAACAGTAATATCCACCCACTTACATTTTCTCAAATGAGCGACTCCAACGACTCCAACGACTCCGTCTTTTTTAGTGAGCGACTCCAACGACTCCCTCCCTCCCTCCCTCCCTCCCTCCCTCTCTCTCTCTCTCTCGATCTCTCGATAATTGTCATTTATAATTTTATAATTTATATATCATTAATTAATTAAATGAGCGACTCGAGCGACTCCAACGTCTTTTTTAGTGAGCGACTCTCTCTCTCTCTCTCTCTCTCTCTCTCTCTCTCTCTCTCTCTCTCTCTCTCTCTCTCTCTCTCTCTCTCTCTCTCTCTCTCTCTCTCTCTCTCTCTCTCGATAATTGTCATTTATAATTCTATAATTTATATATCATTAATTAATTAAATGTAAAATATATATATATATATATATATATATATATATATATATATTTACTCATTTATTGTCTCTTCCACTTGAGTATATTTCACATATCAATTATTATCTTCTTTAATGCTTTCTTTTATTTGCATTAGATAATTTATTTAGTAATAATTTTAACATCAGAAGTGTCAGACACATAATATACCCATGTCCAGTAATGAAGTGTCCCACATTGATACACCATGCTAAAGTAAAGGGTCCAGATAGCATAAAATATCATGCCTGACTGTTGTTAGTCCTTTGTAGCTAACCTGCTGAATAATTCATTTCGTCTCTGGTGACAATGTGTATTTCATTTCATCATTAACGAAAACGTTTTTTTCTATTCCAAAAATAAATAAATAGATAAATAAACATAGAAGGATATTGCAGCTACTAATTCAATAACCACAACAGATTGCATCTAACCTGAAGACAGAAGCACCCATGGTATTTAGTGCCTCCTTTGCACGTTGTCCTCTATCCCCAGTGCTTACCTATGTATGAGCAATCAAAAGAGCTAAAATGATGAGATCTCATTCCATAAAATAGAGATTTATTTGCTAGAATGATGACAGTGCCCACTCCACTCCACACACAGACACACATAAACATAAGCATAACGAAGAATGGGGCCAAACCAACCATGAATGCATGAGTAATGTGCACGCAGAACTCAACAGCAATTCCAATAGACATGATCAGGTTCACAACAGAGACAGCATTGAG
>JAJIYU010021686.1:0-10004 GCA_030144865.1 Tinospora cordifolia | reverse complement strand
GTAATATTAACATTTATTATGTTAACATACACCTTATTTACGCACATATTAGTCAATACTTGTATTTATACTTTATTTTTGTTTATTTATCTTACTAAACCTTAATTTTTTTATTTAATTATCAAATTAAGGTTTTATCTGTTTAATTTTCACTATATCTCTAATTTATTTTATTTTTTTTTGTGCCAACCCACCATTTGCACCCAAAATTTCTTAACTCCAAAATGTCAAGTAAGAGCTAATGGATGTATGCTAGGAGGTGATGAGAATGGGATCCCCCGACCAATTGGCCTAAATGTCAAGTAAGGTGAAGGTTCCATGGCGGCAAGCCAAGATGGGATCCTTCGCATTGTAAGTAAATTTTGTTCTCCTATCTAGCGTATAGCCATAAATATGAAAACGCATTTACTTTAAAAAAATTTTTAGCTGCAAAATATTGATTGATTTTAGTATTAATGAAGTTGAAAATGGGCATGTATTAATAATTATACTATTGCTATGTGTAACATTCTTTACTTTGCATGTTTCAACATACATAAATAAATCTTGCGTAAACATAATGATACAAACGAGATGCCACTGGTGGGCATCTACTGAGGGCTTCTAATAATAAATAGAGTTACTATAATAGGATAATATATTCATAATAATCCTCTTCTAGTTCATTTTCCTTAGTTCGATTTACTAGGTTCAAAACCATTTTAACTTGAAAGCATTTTGATCATTTAAAAAACCCTGATCTCTAAAACAACAAAACCTCTTTATTTTTAAAACCTCTTGTGTGGTATTGGACATTGCAAAGGGGTAATGTTATTTTTATCTCTCTCTACCTTTATCTTGACCCGTTAACTTTCATTTATTTTAACAATGTGTTTTACTTTTATTGAGTTTCAAAAAATTATTTTCCTATCAAGGATAGAACAATATCAAATAACAAAACATTTACATAGAATATCATTGTCAAAACGCATGATCATGAATTAAGTTTTCCAAAGTTGTCCAATTCAGTGGCCCATCAAGTACGTCTACCCTTTTCTTCTAGGGTGCAATATTACAATATTGTAATGTTCTTTAGTTATATTTCAATCCATAAAAGAAAGATAGTGACAAAGATAGTGAGACACTAACCTGTCATTGAATACCTGCATCTAAACAATAGAAGAAGTGAGCTTTACAAGCCTACTTGATCATATGTTTTTACAATCTAGCTGTGTATACACATATATAAAACATGAAACCATTGTTGCATATTAGGCAACACAATCATCCAATTGTGTTTAAGTCAATTTAGGTAGGGTGCCCCATCCTTGCACCCTTGGCCAAGTGACTATTGCAAATATTTTACTAATAGCATATTGAACAATTGGCAAGTACCTTATTTCTATATTATATTCATTGAGTGCCCTGCATCTAAACAATAGAAGAAGTGACCTTTACAAGCCTACTTGATCATCTGTTTCTACAATCTAGCTAACTATGTATACACATATATAAAACATGCAACCATTGTTGCACATTAGGCAACACAATCATCCAATTGTGTTTAAGTTAGTTTAGGTAGGGTGCCCCATCCTTGTACCCTTGGCCAAGTGACTATTGCAAATATTTTACTAATAGCATATCGAACAATTGGTAAGTACTTTCTTTCTATATTATATTTTGTGTCTTACTTTTGATTTTAAAGTTTTAAATATAACATGTTTTGTATTCATTTAGAGGAGAGGGAGTTGAGCTGGTCTATCACTGTTAGTGAAGTATTCATATATACCTGCACTAAGAAGTAGGACGACCAGACATCTCTTTAGATCAATTATTAATTTTTTTTTTGAAAATTATGATTTTATCTCTCATTTAATTGGTTGTAAATATCTAATTATTGTTTTAAAAGTTAATTTGTATAAAAATATTAGTTCTCTACGTAAGTAGATGTCTCAAGTATAGCCAAACACTTTGACCTAATTGATCCTATAAGTGAAGGTTAGCTATTGTTAGTTGCATTGCATACTAACTATTTTATACGTATTTTATAGCTGTTTTGTATGGGTTAGATAGGAATTAGGACATGTTTGTTTATACTTAGGTGCACGGACATTTATATTAATATTGCATGTTTTTCAATATTTAAAGAATTTCAAAACAGTTTTCATGTGCTTTTATGTGTGATATAATGCTCGAGAAAGGTTTCTAATAGTTTATGCAAATACAAGTTAAATGGGTGAAGATACATGGGTCAACACTAAGGAAAGAAAGCGAAGACAAAAGTAGAAGATGGCTAAAACCTGTTAATCTTTGCACATGAAACAAGTTCAAGCAAGTGGCCCAATATTACAAGCCAAATAACTAGGAAGGCGTAACCCAAATGAGGATCCAACCCAAAAGCTTCCAAGCCCGAGCATTCAAGGCCCATTCGTTTCACACAACAAGACACAAACGCGCGCCGATACCGCGGTACCCTCAGGGAGTACCACGATACTGTGATTGGAGTTGGGACAATTTCATGTGGAAAATTAAGATTTTGGACAATGTTGTGTTACCGCAGTTTTGTGATTAGGGTTGTTAAATGAACTTATTATATCAGTGTTTAATTAGGGTTCCTATGGGATTTTTAAGAGAACACTATAAATAGATGCTCGTTTTTGGTTTTTCAATTTTCAGTTGCTAGTTCTATTTGTTGTTGACGACAAGAGCAATGTAGAGATCGAGCAAAACGTGAGAGAAGAAGAAAAACAAGATTAAATCTGTATGGTATAATATTTAATTTGTTTAATTCTTTGTGTTGTGAACTAGATACAATGTCTGGCTAAGTTTTTTTGATTTCTAGGATGTAATTTAGATTGTAGGACCCTTTGATCTTTGTTTTGATTAATCTATTTCGGGGTATTGTTTTATACTCTGTGTTCTTAATATTTTTTATTGATTGACCACCTATAAACTGATTTCAGATTATTGAATTAACTCAAGAGAGATGTTTAATAATTGGATAATCAGAGTATGGACCTATAAGAATCAATTGACTGAGAGGTTGTTGATTCTATAGGAGGTTCCACGTTATTACTGTGTTTAGTGCATTAGTTTGTTAACTGTACACCTTGAGAGATGTATTAGAGAAGAAACTAATAGGTATTAAGGTGTCTTGAGAGAGAGTTTTGATGACTAGTCCTATAACCCACAAGAACAGGAATTAGATTAACTGTAATAATAATTAAAGGTGAATATATGATATTTTACTATCCTATAATCTTAATTCATTTAGTTTTAAAATCAGCAAATATTTATTTTCCTTTTGATTTCTGTTTAACATATTGAAACCTCAATCTGAAGCTTTAATAAAGTTAGGATTGAAACTAAATTGAGATTATTAACTACAAACTGTTTCGTGAAGACGATATCGGGTATCTTTTTATATATTACTATTGTGATCCTATGCACTTGCAGAGATCTCAACAAGTTTTTGACGCTGTTACCGGGGAATGGTGTTAATAATCTTAAAACCAATTAAAATTGGTTTAAATTTTAATTAAGACATTTATTTATTTATTTTATTTCTTTCACTTAATTGAATACACTTGATTTTTTTATTTGTTTGTGGTGTTTCAGGTTTTGAATGAACAGAAATTCTCTTAGGTTGAACGATCTAGATTCATTTAAGACCATCAGGCAAATTCAATAGGAATCTAGAGGTCATATATTTGATATGGCTAAAAGTGGAAGATCAGTTGTTGGGAATGATGGTGAGGCACCATTATGGGATTTCTTTAAACTCGTATTGAATAACAATTACTCTGGAATTACCAGAACTCTCATCAATGCTAATAACTTTGAGTTGAAACCCTCTCTGATTACTATGATGCAACAACAACAGTTTGGGGGTTTAGCTACTAAGCATCTTATGGCACATCTGAACTCTTTTATGGAAATATGCGACACGATCAAGATAAATGGTGTGACTGAAGATCAATTGAGGCTAATGTTTTTCCCTTTCTCTTTGAGGGGTAAAACACGGACATGGTTGTGGACTCTCTTACCAGGTAATATCACCACCTAGGAAGACATGGGACAAAAATTCCTATATAAATATTTCATTCCTATGAAGGTTCATTAATTGAGGGGTGATATTAGTTCATTCAAGCAGTCAGATTTTAAGTCTCTCTATGAAGCTTGGGAGAGGTTTAAAGATTTATTAAGAAGATTTCTGTAAGACCCCACCTCTCAAGTCCCATCGTCCTCATCATCCGACGATATAATTTTCTCCAATCAATAATCTTGGGCCACCCGGGAAGCAGACCCGTGCTACGTTATCCTTTTTTCCTTTCAGGTCCCAAACCCATGAGACTTCCTGTATATATTAGTCTATGTACAAAATAATTCATAGCATTATAAATAATTAAAATCCTTTATTCATTTATTCTAAAATTCTGGGTACATGAACCTTTATAGTGGAAAATAAATTTAAAATTGAAATAAATAATTTGGCTTGGGCCCACGTGCCCTACAATGAAATAAATAAACAAAAAGAATTCCTAACAAATAACCTTCCACGTATGCTGATAAATTAATTTCCTGAAATATGAAAAATGAGGGAGGTGAGCTAAAAAACCTAGTGAATCATTCCATCTATTTAATTCATTATTCCAATCAAATAATACAAGCATATCAAACACTTTCGAGGATTAAATCAATTCAAACAATATATTATTTCTGTTGTAATTTAGACTGAAAGCGGTTAACCTCTGTGTTCCAAATCTAGGGAGATAGATCAATCTTGAAACTCCAACCATTCTTTGTGAAGTCGGATCACTCCTGAAACTCAGTCCACTCTGGTGTCAATCTTGACAACTAGTTCGAGAGTTCAATCCTGGCTAGAACACACACGAAGAACATCCGTCCCCATGTCGGTACATGGTTGAAATTTTTATTAATCTTATTTTTTGTGTGCAAGAGCATAATAATTAAATATTTCAATAGTATATAAACACACTAACAGTACAACACCATAAATCAACAGAAACAATAACTTTCGATTTCTGATGTAAAAGATAGTACGAGATGCAACTACAGAACATATTCTCTCAAATAGGAAAGACGAATTTCGATTTCTGATGTACAAGATCATACAAGACGCAACTACAGAGCATACTCTCTCAGTCATGAGCAATATAATAATTTAAAAACATAAATTAAACTAAGCACACAAGCAAACATTATTTAAATCAAAATAATTAATTAAAAGAAGGGGAAAGAATTTCACTTCGAGATCGCTTCCTAAATCTATGTAACACTTCGTTGCTACTACCTCGAAGGCTATGTAGAATAGCTCAAGAAAAGAAAAAGGGACTAAGGGTGCTAAGAAGGAGACAGAAAGAGAGAGTAAGAAAAATTTCAACTCTTGTTCTGGGATGAATGAAATGGGTAGGGTAGGAGGGTTTATATAGTCTTCGAGGGCTAGTTTTATAAAATTTCACTTTCCTAATGTGACAAACTTCCATTTTTGTTTAGTTGGAGTTGCTAGGGTTTGAGATTTGAATTTTAGGGTTTTTCTGTATTTTTTTCAGAATTTTTTGATATTTTTCTTGTATTTTTTCAATCTTTTACGATTTTTCTTTTATTTTTTTCTTTTAAATTTTTTTTATAAGTTGGCGCACAGGCGCACGCAGCGCATGGGCCCCGCCTAGAAATTTTTTTTCTTAACTTTTATATATATATATAAGTTTCAAAAATATTATACTGAATATATTATCCAAAGTAATATTTCCTTATTTCAATAGAGAAGACTATTATAATGACGAAGAATATTATGCACATACACATGCTAAGTATATTGACCCATATATTACTATATGCCTAGTATTAATTAATGCATATTCATATATGTTTCTATGCCGATTAATTAATCAATTTATTGCATATCAATTGAAGATAATATGTCATATATATATAGATATATATGTGTGTGTGTGTGTGTGTGTGTGTGTGTTTATACCAATTAAATCACATTCATATATACAAAATAATTTGGAGTATTAAAATGTCCTTAACATGGCTATCTCCCATGGCTCCAAATTTAGATGTTTTACATTAGTTTGACACCACCTGCCAGAACTTTGATGGATTCAATAGCAAGAAGCTCTTTGATGGGAAAGTCTACTTTTGAGGCTACTCATCTTATAAAAATATATGACAATTAATGCTTATGGTCATGGTTCAGAAAGAGGATCAATAAAAAGGGTTGGATTAACCATGTGGATGAGATCACAGCTCTACAAGCCCAGATTGCTTAACTAAGAAGCTCAATCTATTCTAGCCATATCTGAAGATCATAAAACAACTTATCCTGAAGATGCATCTCTAGAGCAGTTGAACGCTTTAAATAGGTTCAAAATTACCAAGGTCAGTCTCAAGGGTATAATGTGCCTAAATATTATCATCTGGTGATTCGCAATCATGAGAATTTTTCGTATGCAAGCAATAGAAATGTGCAGCAAGCCCCACCTGGTTATGCCCTTAGCACGACCTTCATATTAAGAACCCATCTATGGATGATAAATTGGATGAGATTCTGAATATGCAAGCATGGTTTTTCAAAGAATTAATAGGCAGAGTGGATAAAAATGATAGCAGAGTTTCAAGATTGGAGGTTCTGATGAGGAACATGAATGCTATAGTAAAGAACCTTAAGACTCAAGTGAGACAAATAGCCCAAGCACTCTCTAGCTAGCAACGTAGTTCTTTCCGGAGTGATACTCAAGTAAACCAAAAGGAAAGTTGCAAGGCAGTCACAATTAGAAGTGGAAAAGAAGTACAAGTCCATCCTATCCATCAAGCCCTACTATTATAATTGAAGAAACTGGAAATTTTAAAAAAGTTGTGTCACCACAACCAGCTGAGGTAGAGCAGAATGAGCTCAAACAGAAAGCAAAGGTGAGGCGTTCAGACATAACTATTCATGGAAAATAAGAATATAAATAAATAAATAATCAGAGAAGAATATAATATTAATTTTAGTAAAACAATAAAACATTAAAAATATAACACTATATTGGGGTGGCGGGTACATTAACTAGGAGTAGAAGTTAGTTTATGTGTATTTAATTTGTTTTTTGGTTGGAGTGAGAATAGGATGAGGTTAGAGTAGGAATGTGACAGTAAATAAACTATAAATAGTCAGTGAATTAATGGTGTACGTCTTTCATTCCTAGGAAAAAAAAAATTGTAAACATAATTTGAAAAGCTGAACGCATTAATGGGTACATAAAATGACTGGTCATTCTATATATTGAAATTGAAATGCCAATTACACCAATCTATGTGTGTTTCTCTGTGGATTATCAATTACTTTGTCATTCTATTAAACATAACAGCAATATATATATTTTTAACAAGAATTTAGTTTGAATGTGGGCTTAACATACATTCATACATACATACATTCATACACATACATTTATATATAAATATAATAATACGGTTAATTGTATTTATGTAAGTATGGATACATTCACCTAAATGAAAAAAAATTGCTCATAAAGAAACATACACATGCATGGTTTTTCAAGGACATGCATGGTTTTTCAAGGAGATCTCTTCACATGCAAAGAGCAGATAATTTGGAGACTACATAACTGTGTGCATGGCATGTTCTTGGGCAGTATTACTGCTAGCTACTGTATCTGTTCTTAATTACAAAGTACAGTCACTGCTTTTGTTTATAGAGGTGATTGGTTAGACACAGTTGCTAAATATCTATATTGTCAGTATGGACGATACATATTCATTCATGCTAGTTAGCTGCTCCTCCTTTGAAGGGATTGGAGATGATTGATGCACATTAAAATTAAGTGGACAGAGTGATAAGAAGGAAATGCACTACAAAATTAACATTGATTTCTCTATAATTAATTAACTGTAATTGATAATACTTAGGAGCTAGCCTCGTTAGGCTTTTTTCAAACATGTAATTCTGGTAGTTTGGATGCATACTGAGGTGGTAAACTTTCTGGTAGTGGTTCGTAGATTGGATTATAGAACGCTGGCGCAAGAGGTAATTGTCCCACTGGTGGTGGACTTTGTGGTGGCGATGGCAAGTAAGCGGGTGGTGGTGTCGCATAGGTTGGCGTTGGTGGTGGACTTTGTGGTGGAGATGGCAAGTAAACGGGTGGTGGTGGCACATATGTTGGTGTTTGTGGTGGCCTTATTCGAGGCTTTGGCCCATACACTGGAGGAGGCCTTTGCAATAATGGTGGAGGAGGCGGTGACGGCTTTGGCCTGTGCACTGGTGGTGGTGATGGCGGAGTAGGAGGCTTATAAGTAGGTGTAGGTGGTGGTGGGGACCTTTGAGTCGGAGCCGGTGGCTTTGGCCTAGAAACTGGCGGAGGTGGTGATCTTGGCCTATATATTGGTGGTATTGAGGGAGAAGGCTTGGGCCTAGACACTGGTGGTGGTGATGGCGGAGTAGGAGGCTTATAAGTTGGTGCAGGTGGTGGTGGTGACCTTTGAGTCGGAGCTGGTGGCTTTGGCCAAGACACTGGGGGAGGTGGTGATCTTGGCCTGTATATTGGTGGTGGTGATGGCGGAGTAGGAGGCTTATAAGTTGGTGTAGGTGGTGGTGGTGATCTTTGAGTCGGAGCTGGTGGCTTTGGCCTAGACACTGGGGGAGGTGGTGACCTTGGCCTATATACTGGTGGTGTTGAAGGAGAAGGCTTGGGCTTAGATACTGGTGGAGTTGATGGCGGAGCAGGAGGCTTATAAGTAGGTGTAGGTGGTGGTGGTGACCTTTGAGTTGGAGCTGGTGGCTTTGGCCTAGACACAGGCGGAGGTGGTGACCTTGGCCTATATAATGGTGGTGTTGAAGGAGCAGGCTTGGGCTTAGATACAGGTGGTGGTGATGGGGGAGTAGGAGGCTTATAAGTAGGTGTAGGTGGTGGTGGTGACCTTTGAATCGGAGCTGGGGGCTTTGGCCTAGACACTGGCGGAGGTGGTGATCTTGGCCTATATATTGGTGGTGTCGAAGGAGAAGGCTTGGGCTTAGACACTGGTGGCGGAGTAGGAGGCTTATAAGTCGGTGTAGGTGGCGGCGGCGACCTTTGAGTCGGAGGTGGTGGCTTTGGCCTATACACTGGCCGAGAAGGTGGTTTCTGTATGGCTGGTGGAGGTGGTGGTCTTGGCCTATACGTTGGTGGTGTTGAAGGAGAAGGCTTGGGCTTAGAGACTGGTGGTGGTGATGGTTGAGTAGGAGGCTTATAACTAGGAAAAGGTGGTGGTGGCGGCCTTGGTACAGGATTTGGTGGCTTTGGGCGGTACGCTGGAATGGATGGGCTCAAAGGAGGCTTTGGTTGATACGTTGGTGGCCTTGGCTTTGGTAATGGCCTTTGCACTGGCGGCGGTGGCTTTGGCCTGTACACGGGTGCAGGAGGCTTGGGAGAAGGCTTTGGTTTATACACAAGGGGCGGTGGTGGCGATGGCGGCAAAGTTGGCTTGCGTCTATATACTGGAGAAGGAGGAGGTGGCGGCTTCACCAAAGGCTTTGGCCTGTAGACTGGTGCCGCAGAAGGTGGGCTCACTGGTGGTTCGAAGTAGATTGGTGGTGCTGGGGGATAATAAGGAGAAGGAAGTGTTTGGGGAGGTGGTGGCTTGAAATAAGCATCTTGGACGTTGTAATTGGCTGAAGAAAGCACGAAGAAAGAGAAGAAGAAAAGGAGCATAAAGCTCATGATGGTGACGGTAGTAGTAGTAACTGGCGATGTAGTGATGAAGGCAAGATTTATATTTATAAGGAGGGGTTGAAGGCCCGTGTCAAGAGCCTTTTGTAGTTTTGTGGGCATGGAGGAACCAATTTCCATCTGGCCTTCAGTTTTCATTTGTTGAAGCACAAGTGGCTTCTAGGGGAATCATTTTCTACTTTATAATAATGCTCCTGTCGCTAGTCATAAATGGACATTAAATTATATATATATATATATATATATATATATATATATATATATATATATATATTTTTTTATATATTT
>JAJIYU010021676.1:0-10000 GCA_030144865.1 Tinospora cordifolia | reverse complement strand
TGAAGGAGTTACACAAGGAAAGCATACTGACTTTAGGTTAGATGCTGAGAATATCCTAAGGCTTGGGGAAAGGATATGTGTACCTCAGAATGGGCCGAGTAAGCAGATTATGCTTGATGAAACCCATCAGACTAAGTATACCATGCACCCAGGCGGGGACTAAGTATACCAAGATGTACCAAAACCTCAGGAAAACCTACTGGTGGAGAGGAATGAAGAGGGACGTGGCTAAGCATGTCTCTAAGTGCTTAACATGTCAATAAGTGAAAGTAGAACACTGGAAACCCTCTGGAATGTTACAATTACTCCCTATCCTGAAATGGAAGTGGGATAACATTGTCATGGACTTTGTCAGTGGTTTACCCAGAAACCAAAAAGGAGAAGACACCGTTTGGGTTATTGTGGATCGTCTCACCAAAGTGGCTCATTTCCTGCCAATCAGATCCACAGACCAAGTCAGTAAGCTGGGAGAACTATATGTGAAGGAAATAGTAAGGTTGCATGATGTACCCAAGACTATTGTTTCTGATAGAGACTCTCACTTCACTTCACAGTTCTGGTAAAGTCTACAAAAAGAGATGAGTACTAAGCTCACCATGAGTACAACATTTCACCCTCAGACGGATGGTCAGTCTGAGAGAGTTATCCAAATCTTAGAGGATATGTTGAGGTCTTGTGTTTTAGACTTTAAGGTGAACTGGAACAAGTATTTACACCTGGCGAAGTTTGCCTATAACAACAGTTACCAGGCAAGCATAAAGATAGCTCCATTCGAGGCCCTCTATGGGAGACCTTGCAGATCACCTGCCTGTTAGGCTGAGCTTGAAGATCATGTATTAACTGGGCCAGACTTGGTGGAAGAGATGAACAACCAAGTCAAGTTGATACAGAGGAGACTGACTACTACGCAGAGTCATCAGAAGATTTATGCGGACAAGAGGAGGAGTTCCTAGTCGGGGATAAGGTATTTTTGAGAATCAGTCCTCAGAAGGGTATCAAAAGGTTCAGATTCAAAGGGAAGTTATCTCCGAGATTCATAGGACCCTTTGAAATACTTAGAAGGATCGGAGAATGTGCTTACGAGTTGGATCTACCAAGCCGGATGACTTCAACTCATAACATATTCTATGTCTCCATGTTGAGAAAGTACGAACCTGACCCTTCTCACATCATCCATTGGGAGGAGGTGAACATTTAAGATGATGCTACCTACGAGAAAACTGCGGTTAGAATCCTTGATCACAAGGTACAAAATCTGGGAACTAAGGATATTTCCTTAGTTAAGGTACTGTGGAAGCATCACGGACTGGAAGAAGCTACCTGGGAGCTGGAAAGTGAAATGAAGACTACGTACCCGAATCTGTTCACTAGGAACACCTAAACATGTACAAATTTCGAGGACGAAATTTTTCTAAGGGGGGTAGGTTGTAATACCACATAATTTTGTCAACAAAGAATTATTAATGAAATAAAATTCATTGAGAAAAGTATATATATATATATATATATATATATATATAAAGTATTGGAGGCAAATGAAACCTTAGCATCAAGATGATCTAACTAATGATATAAGGTTAGTGGAATTATCAAATATTAATTAATTATGCAATTATGGAATTAATTATCCAATAAGTAGAGTGAATTATATAATTATTCGTACCCTCTGAAAATAAAAATATGAGATAAATACATAGAAATGAATAAATGAAAAATAATATAAAGAAACATAAATTATTAATTGTTGGCAATGTTAATAAAATAGAAAATAAATAAAATAAATACAATATTAAAGAAATAGAAATGAGAGAATATTATAAAATTAATAAAATAGAAAGATTTGTGCAAAAATTAGTGTTTACATCAATTAGAAAGTGTATAATTAGCCATTTTTGAATAATAGCAACCTTAAAAAGTAATTTTGGTAATTAGAAATTGTATCCAATGGTCCAAAACCGATATGTCCAATCCACTGAATGAAATCGAAGCCCAAAATAGTGCTTAGGAGCACCGAATAACTGAAATCCAACGGCCCAGAATCGATCAGCCTAATCTAACGGTTCGGATTTGCTTCATTGATCGCGAACAATACCACACTTGAGGTTAATCGTGTGGCTTGGATCAGTGTTCAAGATCTGATGCTGCACTCGAGGTCCATCTAACGGTGAAGATCAAAGCTATTTTTTTAATTGCGATCCAGTGCTGCGCTCAAGGTTGATCAACGATCCACAGCGAATTCGTTAATCTCGATCACAATTCAGTACTGTGTTCAAGGTTGATCAATGGACCACCTTGATTTCGTTGATCGCAAGCAGCCATGCTACAATCGAGGCCCATCTGACGGACGAGATCTGAGGCGCCCTTGTCTGTGCTACAATTGAGGAAATCCGACGATCCACAACAAATCTGTAAATCTTGATCGCGATCTGATGCAGCGATCGAGGATCATCAATGGTCCAGTTTTAATGCTCCGATTAAACCGAGATTAATAACTTAAAAATTCGAAAAAAATATGAAAAAAATCCAAAAAAATTCGAAAAAATGTTTCAATGCACTTGCTATTTTCCTATGCTTGGAGGACATGAAATTTTGAAGAATTGGCAAGTTTCCTACAAAGAGAACACCATAAACTTGCCATTCTATGCCACTTTAAACTCTATATAAACCCCCCATGCTCACCATTCCTCTCATCCCAAGAACCAAGAGTTGAGATTTTCTCTTGTTCTTTAAGCCCTCTTCTTGGCATCCCTTCTCACCATTCTTTTCCCTCTTGAGTGTGAGAAGTTCTTGGTTTGGGGATTCATCTTGGGTGATTTTCTTGGTGCTTGTACATTGGGAACTCTTGCTGAAACTTTGGGGAGAAAGCATCATAAGGTGGAAGTGATTTCTCTAACACCCCTTTTTCTTATTTAAATTTCTAGCATGTTCATGGTTTGTTTGGCTTTTGAAATCAAAATAATTTCAGTTCAAGCATTTTAAAATATATTTTCAGCTTTAGATTTGATTCTCGTTCAAATTTTTGGATGCATAATAATCATGTCATGTTTATTATCATGCTTAGGCTTTATTTCAAAGCATGGTGCATGATTTTGATTATTTTATTATTAAATTTTCAGTTTGATCATATGCTGAATTTGTTTATTTCAGTTTCATGTTCTGAAATTTATCTTATGATTCAAGAATATATGATTTAATAAAGATGATGGTGATAATAACCACGTACCATCATAAAAAATGTGTGGTTGCTATGGATGTTCTTTTCATATGATTAGTTCATATGGTTCTAAGACCAAAGTACTTGGTTGATGGGTAAGTGCCCTTGAAGTCCAAAAGTCCAATGAAATTGGCTAAGAAAAGCTATATTTCACTCTAATGAGGTATTATGTTAAGAACATCAAGGGCTTCAAAACCCTTTTGGTCTAAAATCTCAACTTTAAACAAATGGATGTTTGAAACACCTAATGTATGCAAGTGTTTGAAATATGAATGTGTTATTGATTTGAATTTGAAAAATGGTTGTTTGAAAAAGATCTACTGAACTTTGTGTTCACCCCTTCACCTTTTTTTTCAGGAAATTAAACTATAAAACCATGGAATTTGGATTTTAGCAAGTTTCTATTTTTTAAAAACGTTTCTTTTTACTGTAAGGGCATGTTGCCCAATTTTGAATAAGTCTTCCGCTGAAATTTTATTTTATTTTAGAGGTTATGAATTTCTTTTCATCGACAATGTAATAGTTTACATTATGAAGTTATGTACTTTCTTTTTTATGAATAAAGAAGTTGAATTTTTCTTTATCTTTAATTGCCTTGATTTTATTGAATAATATTTGTATTCTTGAATCTATTCTAAGGCATGAAGTATTGAAAAATAAAAAGTTAAGTGTGTGTCACTTGTAAAGTAACACTAGCCCGACCTACCAAATGGTTAAATCCACTGTCAAAGAATGGTGCTTATGTCCAACACTCAAAGAATGTGGGAGTTGGGGTGTTACACATAACATGTTAGAATGTTTTCCTACTGATAGAGGACGTCCAAGAGAGATTATAATGTATTGTAAACCTTTAATTGTATTCACACATGTAAAAGAAACAAATAAGGTTCAAAGATTTTGGTCACACTTGGATTGAAAACCTTAGCAGTCCCACTTGCTCAACCATGAGCTCACATGCCCAAACCATGAGATTCACTTGCCCAAATCAATGCAAAACGTCCTCATTGTGTATAAAAAGATTTTCATTGTGTGTAATGTCCAAACCATCCCCATGGTGCTCAAGAACATCTATATAAACCCCCTCTTGCTCATATTCATCTCATCCCAAAGCAAAGAGTTGACACTTACCTCTTGGCTTGTTCTTGCCTTCTTTTTGGCACCTCTTCTCACTTTTCTTTTCTCTCTTTTGTGAGAACTTCTGATTTCAATATTTTAGAGAGTTGTTTTTGTTGGTGGTTAAAAGTTCTTGAAGTTCTAAAAGTGGTAGATAATGAAAACCTCTGTCGGATTCACCAAGAAACTCAAATTAAGGTAGAGGGTATTTCTAGAACACTACCTTGTTATTTTGAATTCCTAGCATGTGCATGCATGTGTAGTTTTAGATTTCAACATGTTTAATATTAGTTTCCAGCATGTTAATCATGTTTCAATTCCAGTTTAGCATGTTTTTATGTTTTAATCACTCATGAGAGCATGTCATGCTTAGAATCCATGTTTAGGATTTATTTTAAAGTTTCAAGAATGCCATATGATGTTTTCATGCTTTCTTGGTTGTTTAAAATTTTGAAATTTATATTCTGAATTTCTTTTATGATTTTGTGATCTTAAACATAAGAAAGTGAAGATAAGAACTACGTACTGTCATGGTGACTTGTATGAGTGCTATGAGTGTTCTTAACACATGCTTGGAGTGTGTGGTTGCAAAGTGCAACTAAGCGATACTTGGTATGTGACATCCAATAGAAAGTAACAAAGAAATATCTTTCTACCCTAAAGAAGGGTATCTAAATTAAGAGCATCAAGGGAGTAGAACCCCTTTCAGTCATAACGTCAACTTGAATCAATTTGAAGTATGAATCACTCAATGTTTGAAAGTGTGTGAATTTGAATGTGTTAGAAATTGTAAAATAACTAGCTAGTTGTTTGATGGATGATCCATTGGGCTACATGCTCACCCTCTCTTTTTAACATTTTCAGGAAATTGAATATGATGGCAATCGAAATATGATAGTAGCAATGTTTAGAAAGCTTTTATTTTCTTTTATTCAATGTAAAGGCATGTTGCCAAGTTTTGTTTATTAGACTTCTGCTGAATTTTTATTTTTAATTAAAGAGTTATGTACTCAAGTTTATGAATTAATTTAAGAATTAAGTTTCTTTATTTTATTTGAATAAATAAAGAGTTATAAATATTCCTTTTTCTACTTGTAATGCCTTATTGAATTTAAAATTGATCAAATTGGGTGAGGCACTCATAAAAGGTTCAATAAGAGCTACAATAAAGGAATCGAGATGTAAGTTGTGTACTTGTAAATGTAACATAGGACCTAACCCACCTTGTGGTTAAACTTAAACTTGTTTCTAGGGGGTTGGGGTGTTACAGAAGACGTATTCCCAGACGACTTACCCAGACTACCACCTACTAGAGAATTAGAGTTTAAGATTGAACTTTACCCTTGAGCCAACCGAATAGCCATACCTCCTTACATAATGGCACAAGTAGAACTGATCAAGTTGAAGTCTCAACTCAACAAGCTCCTAGAGAAAGGTTTCATTAGGCCAAGTGAATCACCTTGGGGAGCTCCTATATTATTTGTGAAGAAGAAGGATGGTTCCATGAGACTATGTGTCAATTACTGGAAGCTAAACTAAGCAACAGTGAAGAATAAGTACCCCCTACCGAGGATTGATGACCTGTTTGATCAGTTGAGAGGAGTCATTTATTTCTCGAAGATTGATCTTAGGTCAGGTTATCATCAGTTGAGAATTAGAGAATCTGACATATACAAGACAACCTTCAGAATGAGATATGGACACTTTGAGTTCGCTGTGATGCCCTTTGGTTTGACTAATGCCCCAGCAACTTTCACAGATTTAATGAATCGAGTGTTTGGACAATACCTTGACTAGTTTGTAGTGGTATTCGTGGACAATATCTCGATTTACTCTAAGTTGGAAGCTAAACACTCAGAACACTTGCGGATGGTGTTGGAGACCCTCAGTAGGCACCAATTATATGCCAAGTTCAGCAAATGTGAATTCTGGATGAAGATAGTCAAGTTCCTAGGGCACATCGTATCAACAGAAGGCATCTCTGTTGACTCAAAGAAGGTGGAAGCTATCATGGATTGGCAACAACCAAAGATAGTTATAGAGATCAAGAACTTTTTAGGTCTGGTTGGATACTATAGGAGATTCATCCAAGACTTCTCCAAACTAGTAGAACCTATAACCAAGTGAAATTGATACAAAAAAGACTGGCTACAACTTAGAGTCATCAGAAGAGCTATGTTGACAAGAGAAGGAGACCCCTAGAGTTCTAAGTAGGTGACAAGGTATTTCTGAGGATCAGTCCTCATAAATACTTTGAAGAATCGGAGAATGTGCTTACGAGTTGGATCTACCAAACCGAATAACCTTAGCTCACAATGTATTCCGTGTGTCGATGCTGAGAAAGTATGAACTAGATCCTTCTCACATTATCGAGTAAGAGGAAGTAAACATCCAAGATGATGCCACATACGAAGAAGCGGTAGTTAGAATCATTGATTACAAGGTACAAAACCTGAACATGAAGGATATCCCATTAGTTAAAGTACTATGGAAAAATCATGGAGTGGAAGAAGCTACGTGGGAGCTGGAAAGCAAAATGAAGACCAAATACCCACCCCTATTCATTAGGAATCCTTTAATATGTACAAATTTCAAGGATGAAATTTTTCTAAGGAGGGTAGATTATAATACCCTGAAAAATTTGTACAGAATGAAATGAAATGATAAATGAGATCAAATTCATTTCAAGGATCAATTAGAAAGTTCAATTGCTCAGAAAATCTCTCAAGGGAGTGAAAATTAAGAAAAAGAAACAAAATGAAACGGAATGAAATAAAATTAAATGAAATGGAATGGAATGAACACCTCACATGATCCGAGCATTCAAAATTTAGTTCATTTGTCCAATTAAGGGTTTATTTGCCTAATAAGATTTAATGGAATGGTAATTAGGAAAGAAAATGAAGAAAGTCCTAGCTAAATATGAGATATAATTTTTTTATTAAACTCATGTGGACCCAAAAGTGTGAAATGTGGGCATAGGCATGTGCACCTCACATGAGACGTCCGTGTACATGAGATTAGAAACTATAAAGGATGATCCCATGTGCACGAGCTACAATGATCATGTGCTCCTCACCTTGACATCCAACCAAGCAAGAAAGAAAAGAGGAAAGTTTCTAAAACCGATTTGGGAAGTTGCTCATGTGTGCTCAGTAGAGAAAATATAAGTTCCAATGTGCCATGATCATGTGCACCCTAAGCCCATGCACACTAAGACGTCCAAGAAGTCAAAATAAGAGGGCATGATCCAAATTAGAAAGTTTCCATGCTCATACTATGGCGCCAAAAATAAATAATGCAAAGTGTCAAGTTTGTCCTTGCTTGGTTAGCACTTACAAAGAAAAGGAAATATTGCGTTACTCACATGACTTCCAAGAATAGAAGTTGTTGAAAAACGTTTCTAAACACCCAAGGAACAAGATTACAAGTTTCTAATTCAAGAATAAAAGTTATTGAAAAATGTATCTAAACACCAAGGAACAAGATTAGAAGTTTTTAATTCAAAATAGAAGGTTGTCAAATCTTGTTCATTTGGTATGCACAAGAAAAGGAATCAATTACTAAAATAAATTGGAAAGTTTCCTATGAGGACAAATTAGAAAGTTACTAAGATGATTCTTGAGCATGAAAGAGAATAAACCACACTTAGAAAGTCTCTTACACCTAGATTAATGTCCAAACAAAGATTAGCAAGTAGTCCAAGCAAAGATTGTGTTCACACATGAAAAGAAAATCGTAAATGAACACTTGCCTAAACCATGTGTGTGTGCACACAAGAGAGGAACCCTAGTGGTCCCACATACCAAAAGCATGCTCAAGGGAAATGGAAAGTGGTTAATGCAAAGATTCGCAAACCATCCCCCTATAGGCATAGAAAAATCAATATAAAGGACCCCCTATGCTCACTTTTTATTCATCCCAGAGCAAGAGCTGACAAGTCCCTCTTGTTCTTTCTAAGCCTTTTTCTTGGCACCCCTTCTCACTTCTCTTTTGTTCCTGAGTTTTCTTAAGTAGAAGTTGTTGTTCTTGAGTAGCATAGTGTTCTCGAAGTGCTTAGACTGCAGAAACTCTATTGGATTTTCAAGAAACTGCAAAACAAGGTGGAAGTGATTTCTAGAACCCCCACTTCATTATTTTAGTTTAATACCATGTTCATGCATGTTTAAATTATGTTTGGTACACATGTTTAAGTTTGAATCACATGATTTTTTTAATTTTTCAGTTTAGCATGTATGCCATGTTTACTTGATCATGAAGCCATGCCATGCTTAGATTATGCATGATTAGGCTTATTTTATGAAGAATAATCATGTTTGGCATTTATATATTGAACATGCTGAATTTATTTATTTTATTTATGTTTCATGATCATTAGAACTAAATGAAAGAAGTTAAGACTGAGAACCACATACTGTCATAGTGATCCAAAGGGATACTATGGGTATTCTTTACATATACTGTGGGTATATGGTTTGTCGTACTGTGTATATTAGGTGTAACATTAAATACTTGGACTATGGGCAAGAAACCCTAAATCCAATGGAATGTGACATAAATATTTGTCTCTCCACTCAAAGGGAGGTATTTTGGATATGTAACACCCCGCCTCCCAAGTCTCATCTTCCACGTCATCTGACGGTTCAATTCTCTTTGATAAAAAAATCTTAGGATGCCCAGGAGACGGCTCGTGCTACATTTTCTTCTTTTTGGCCCCAAATTCATTGGGGTTCCTTTGTACATTAGTCTATGTACAAAATGACATCATGGTAAATAAAATTGTTTATTTATTCATTCAAAAATTTTGAGTACAATAATCCATTACAACGAAAAATAAATTCAAAGTTGAAATACATGGTTTAGCTTGGGCCAATGCGCCCTACATTGAAATAAATAAAAACCTTCAATAGATAAATCTCCTTATAAGCTGATTAATTCCCTGTGATGTGAAAAATAAGGGGTGAATTAAAAAGCCCAGTGAATCATTCTATCTATTTAATCCATTATTTCAACCAAACAATGCAAGCATATCAAACACTTTTAAAGATTAATTCGATTCAACCAATATATTAATTTAGTCGTAATTTAGACCAAACGGGAATAACCTCTTTGTTCCAGATCTAGGGAGAGAGATCAATTCTGAAACTCAAACCCATTTCTAGTGAGATCATTCTTGAAACCCGTTCCATTCTAGTGTCAGTATTGATAGCCAGTTTCAATTCTACATGGAACACAGAAGTCCCCCATACCGGTACGTGGTTGAAATCTTATTTAATCTGATTTTTGTGTACAAGAGCATAGTAACTAAATATTTCATCAGTAATTTAAACATGCCAACAGTATAACATGATAAATCAACAGAAGCACAGACTTTCGATTTCTAATGTAGAAGATCGTGCGAGACTCAACGACAAAGCATACTCTTTCAAACAGGAAAAACGACTTTTGATTTCTGATGTAGAAGATCGTACAAGACACAACTACAGAGCATACTCTCTTGGTCATGCAACATGATAATTGAATGACATAAATGCAAAGAACAATAATAAAAATAAAAAAATAAAGCTAACCAAACAAGCAAGCATTATCTAAGTCAAAATAATAAATTAAAAGAAAGGAAAGAAACTCACCTCGAGATCGCTTCCTAAATTATTTGTAGCACTTCGTGGCTAC
>JAJIYU010021672.1:0-10021 GCA_030144865.1 Tinospora cordifolia | reverse complement strand
TTTTTATTTTTATCTCCATTATAATGAAAAGGGAGGGAGGGAGAGAGAGAGAGAGAGAGAGAGAGAGAGAGAGAGAGAGAGAGAGAGAGAGAGAGAGAGAGAGAGAGAGAAAAGTTGAATAAATTTGTTGATCCTGTGACATTTAGGGTTTTCGCAATGATCATGCAAAGGGACAGTCACCATCAGCGTCGTCTTCATCAAGCCAGCAGCCAACCAGTCCTCAAACGCCTTATGTTGTCAAGCGTACTCCTTCTAAATCCATGCTCTTAGTACCACCAGCAGTTCCTTTTATCAATCTGAATGTCAAGGTTCTCGCTACCCTTTCGTTTAATTTTTTACTCTAGTTTCTTAATTTCATTGCAGCACCAGAGAGGAAACACAGGCTTCCATCTGCTTACAACCGATTCATGAAGTAAGACTATCGAGCATATGGTATTATAATAGTGACTTTATATGGCATCTAGTGGGAATTGAAAAAAAAATGATAAAGAAATTATCATATACATTTAAAGTTGTGTTGTATTCACATGTCATATCCTTTGAGTCTTGGTGCAATTCACCTGTTTTCATTGTCTTGAAGAGACGAGATACAAAGGATCAAAGCAGCGCATCCAGAAATACCACACCGTGAGGCATTTAGCGCGGCAGCTAAAAATGTAAGCATAGAATTTATTTTCATTTATTTTCTTTTTCCTTTGACTTTTTTGTTGTTTTGAATGCTCAGATGGTTTTTTGAATAAAATATACAATATATGTTCTTGTTTTTCAATAACATGAATTGTATATAGTGGGCTAGGTATGTGCCACATTCATCAACAGCATCTGAGACCGAGAAGAACAAGAATGTAAGGCAGCAAAACCCTAATCAAGTTTGAAGTCTCAAAATTATAAGCACGAGAACGAACTTCTTTCATACATGTTTAACGTTTTACAATTTTTAAGATCAGATGATGCAGGAATGAAGCAATGCTTGCTTAACGGGAAACATTGACGATGCATAATGATTTAAATTCCCTTGACGCCGTGAATCCGATGAGCAATTATGCGACGACTGGTTTTATAAACATTTTGTTATAGCTGTGTATTAATGTCCTAATGCCTTCTATAGTCTTTAATTTGTAAGATCCTCACTCAAACATGAATCTAAGTTTTTATATTGCCTGCTTTTGGCAGTGTAGTTTTTCTTTCTTTCTTCCTTTCCTTTCCATTGGTAGTGTTTTAATGTCATTAATGCCTTCTATATAGCCGATACTAATTACTACTTATAAAGAAATCATTTTGGTTTGAGTAAAATGCAGGGACATACATCTCTGTCTCTCTTTCTCTCTCTCTCTCTCTCTCTCTCTCTCTCTCTCTCTCTCTCTAGATCTCTCTCTGCCAAATAGGTTTGGACCTCACTAAAATCCATATTCCAGTTCAAAACTAGCAAGTCTGACATTTTAGTGTCGCCTTCAAGCTTCTGAAGCTTTTTTTACTGGTAAAAGAGTTGATAGTTGTTGCACGTTGAACTTACCACGAATTAATGAAGACACAGTATACAAAGAGCAACCTATCATTCAATCTCTTAAACTTATTATGTATGTGCTGGATTTGCTTGTAATACTGTTGATGAATATTAAAAAGTCCTCTCTCCCACCAGTCGCAAGAATCAGTAGGGAAAATCACAATATAGAGCCTTTTAGATCGACTATTTGCATGGAAATACTAATAGTAGTAGGAAGAATATACATAGTTTAATTTTCTTGCTTGCTTATTGGAGTTCCTCCCGTCTCTCGTGGCTACAGTTTTTGTTGATATTGCCGAAAACTTGGATGGTTATTTTAACATCAGCTAGTTTGTCAAATCAATAGTAAGGACACGATGTGGACCTCTACCATCCTTGCGAAATAGACAATGCCCTAGCCCTTAGCTCTCAGGTTGGCAGAAAATGAAAGCCCTAGCTTACCCTTCCTTTTTGGATAAGAGCTGCCCTGCCATGATTCTTATTATTGTTTTTGTTTATTTTACAGTAAAACCTCAAAATCTCATATATATATATATATATTAAAGGATCGTCCTCTTATAACCTATATTAGATGCATAGGGAGGAAGCATTGTTCAAATATAATTTCAATTGCCATAAGCAAATCAGAATAATGTTTAGAAGATATAAGGATACAATTGGGAATCTCCAAACAGCTTATATCATTCCTCCAACACCAATATTAATTAATTTAAGATATGGTGTTGATTGATGCTGGTTATTAATAGATTATACAAGAAATAAACTTAATATGTGTATTAAGACACCAGTGTTTAAGTTGCTCTTTCAACTAGGCATTTAAACCTACGTGGGAGATTCAAATTTCATCTCCCTCGTGTAGGACGATCATTAAGGGTCTTGTTGAGCAATTCTTAGACTTTACCTAAACACTTGTATTTGTATCCCACAAATTGTTATGTAACATCCTAAAATCATATTCTTTTAAAATTAAATCCTTTTTCAAAGTTGCCCTGCCTCCAAAATGATTTTTATTTTTTCATGTCTTACAAAAATTATTATTTGTGACAACCTATGATTTTGTACATAGAAATTTTTGGGTTAAAGTATGCATTTTCTGAAATTTTAATAGAAATACATGAATTTATCTAAATTTTTCTCAATTTTGAATTATTATTGGAGAAAAATGAAATAATGGGAAAACATGTGATTTCTTGAGAGAAATAATTTTTGGGATTAATTATTGAATCTTTGAAATAATTATGAAATTTTTGGTGTAATTAATGAAATTTTTAGAGAAAAATATAATTTTTGATGGATTATTCAATTTTTAGAGAAAATAATGAAATAAACGAGAAAATTTTGTATAATGTGAGATCTTGATGAGAGATGGTAAAATAATGATTTTTAATGATTTTAAAAAAATAAAATGCAAATTTTCAGGTATATATACATACATACATACATACATATATATATATATATATGTGTGTGTGTGTGTGTATAAGAAAAAAATGGGTATTTGGAGAGAGGGGGGCGGGGACCCAGGCGCCCCCCCGCCCCTCCGCCCCAGCGGACCAAGCCCGGCCTGCACGCTAGGCGTCCGGGCCTGGAGCGTGGGCCGGCCCACGCTCCCCCCTCCCCCTTTCTTCTTCTTCTCCCCTGATTTTTCTCCTTCTCTTGACGAAAAAACAGTTGCCACCAACTATTTTTGGCCCCCAGAATTCCAAACTTCGGCAGCTCCGCCGGGCAGGATTTTAGTGGTGGACACATGTGCACCATGTAGGCAACCCAACAATCCACGTGGAAGATCACGTGGCGAGCTCATTGTCAAGCATGAAGAGCTCAAACATGCAATGAAACCCATTTTTCGAATTTTTCATGTTTGAATACCCAACTTGCACAACTTCGTTCTCCTTCATCCTACCCCCACTTTGGACGTTCTTGTACTTGTTGGAAAGCCTTCAAACTCCTCTTCAAGCTTCTACAAGCCTCAGCCACCATTTCACGACCGGTAGAGAAGAAAACACCTAGGAAAACACGCTGTTGACAAGTTTCAAACCCAAAAAATTGAGAAGGGAGTGTTGATCTAAACATCGAGCTGCTTGTTCACCATCCATCCGAGGTCCATTTTGGACATATGATAGCTTGTTGAAAAGGTTGAAAAGTCTACTTTAACTTTCCTTTTGTACGAAATAGCAAATAAACTGTAAAAGTATATCAAAAATAGGGTCAAAGTGGACTGCTCACCAACTGTGACAACAATTTTTCAGAAAAATAGTGTTGGAGGCAACTTTGGACCACCAGTTGAAGTGGATAAGAACATCGGATCAAGCCGAATTTTGGAATGATTAAAGCTCACTTTGAGGACTACAAGAAGGTATAAGTTTTGAACCATAACTGTGACAACCCATATTTTTGACATCGGATTGATGGATTCGACATATATGTATTTTATGTATTTTTTGGAAATTTAATGAGAAAATACAAAATTTTTCCCAAGTTTTTTCAATTTCGGATTAATTATTAAAGAAAATAAAAATAATTAGAGAAAATGTAATTTTAAGGAGAAAACACATGAAAATATTAGGAAAATATGTTTTCTCGAGAAAAATAATTTATAGGATTGATTTATGAATTTTTGGAACAATCCTGAAACTTTTAGAATGATAAATGTAATTTTTGGGTGAAAAATATGATTTTTGGGAAAATTATTGAATTTTTGAAAAAAATAATTAAATAAATGATGAAATGGTTTATAATAGTGGTATTTTGATGGAAAATGATGAATTAGACAATTTTTAATAAATTAGCAAAAAATGTGAAAAGTCGGTGTAAAATACGCATATATAAGTATATATATGTGTATGAAGAAAAAAATAAGGAAATAAAACCAAAAAAAATTTTTGCAGCTTCAGCGCACGGGCTGAATCGCCCGTGCGAGCTGAAGCGGGTCGGGCCATCCAGGTCCGATCGTGCCGAACCAGGCACGGGCCAGGGCTCGCGCGAGATTACGGCCCAAAACGTGGGCCGACCCACGCGCCCAGATAGGGCCCAGGCGCCCAGATGGTCCAACCCCTTGTTCTTTTGTCCTCTTGTGCATGAAATATCCGATTTTTGGCAGATTTTTGTGCAATTTCCAGCAGATTTTCCAACAAAAACCATGGGAACTCATGGTTTATAATCCATGGTTTTGCCATCACTTCATAGCCTCCAATTTGGCCAATGAAGGCTGCCAATTGGGCATCTAACATGTGATGTTGAGTGCCACCTGGAAGCCACATGTCACCCACATCTTTGCCAAACAAGCATACCCATGCAACAAAATGGCTTCCTTGAGCTCAAAGTCCAGAAATTCCATATTTTGTAACAAACTTTTCAAGCTTAGATCTTTCTCAATTTTCAACCAAATCTAGCAAACTATAGCTTGATTTGAAGCTTATACCATCCCTACAAAGTTCCACAAGTGTTTTGCCCAGTCTTGGAGCCGTCTGAAGCAGAAATCATCAAGAAGAGGGTTGTCCACACTGCTTAAACCCAGAAAAACTAGAAAGTGTATGCTGGAACCACTTTTGAAGCCTTGGACCTTGGCCATTTCCAGTTCCTTTTTGAAGGTAAAATGGTTCACTCCCCTCATTTTTCGCATGTACTTTGATCTCTAAGAGTTAGAAAACAAAAAAGAGGTTCTTCTACATGATTTTAAGACCCTTGAAGTTGATTACTTACCGTCACAACCGTGTAATAGATACAGTTAGAACAACTTTGGTAAAGCTCACTCTTGAACCACTCTAGGCACGTCCCTGAGGTAAAAATCAATTATTCTACTCCTTATCATGAATATTCAAGTGTCCAAGTGGTAGGAACCAGAAATTGAAACGTTTAATGTATTTTATAAGTCACTGTTGCTAACTGTTTGACATACTGTTGCAACAGTAACGACAGAAAAAGTTTGAGACCAGAATAAGAGCTATATTCGGGACACCTAAAGGCACCCTTTCAAGTTGGAACCAAAGGTATTGTAGACCCCATAGTAGAGGTTCCAGAAAGGTATAAAGACTTAACCTTGAATCTTTGTGTGTATGATTTGTTACACTTGCAAATATACCATGATTGTAGGGTGCTAGAGCAAATTCCTTGTGTTCTTTAGAATATAGCAGAATATTGATGGAATGATAGACATGTTTTTAATGTTGCATGTTACTGATTTGAAGTGGTTGTGATTAATGGATGTGTGATGACCTGTAAACTGCAACTAGACACAAGAAACAACCCATGAAATAGTAGTTTAATGAGGGAGAAGAACACTAGAAAGATAGCAGAATCTATAAACCCAGAAATTTCCTACAATCTAGCTGAAATTTCTGAGATAAACTTTACTGACCAAACCTAGGTAGATTGAACTGAAATTTGGTGGAGAGATCCTTAGATATGTCTAGAAGCTTCCTACCAAATTTCAGGACATTCTAATATTTGTAGGTAGGTCAATTAAGGCAAACAGTCATTGCCTATCATAGGGTATACGGGATCTGTGCAGTTTCTGTTATCACACTTGGAAACCCTAGTAAATGAGGTTCAAAAATTGTAATTTAAAATTATGGGTAAACTTTAGGAAGACTAGAGCATTTTTGCAAAGTTTGGTGCAAATCCAAGGAACGTATTTCCCACAGAAAAATCAGAAAAATGGTTGCGCAGATAAGGCCATAGGCTAAGGTTGTGCCTAAGTGATGAGAATTGGGAATATTGACCCTTTTTGGCCCAATTGACTCCATGACAACCAAAATTGACCCTGTGTGACTCTGTTGACTAGCTAGGTTAGCAAATGATAAGTTGACTAGGGTTAACCAAGATTAACTGAGGTCAATCAAATTGACTTAGTAACTAAGGCAAGGTGAACGGACATTGGGGACTATCCTTGACTAGGTCAAGTAATTGATTAATCAATGATGTAGAATTAGAGTAAGCTAAGTCCCACATTAATGTTAAGAAGTTGCGTCGATTTCGCATGACCCAGTGCTAGCGGGACGCGACCGGTTGCGAGAGGAGTACCAGGAACGGAGCATCCTTATGAGTAATGTTTTCTAACTCATTTCTTAGAGCTTGTTATTCTGTGCATTATGAAAATGAGATTACATATTGTGATGAATCTGCATTCTTTTAAATGGGTTTTAAATGAAAAGTGCACCGAATCTCGAGGTCCGAGAGTATAGGGTTAGGATGAGTTGTGTTAGTCTTTCATACGACTCTGAGAGGTGACCACCTAGCACAGAGTGCCCACCCAGGGGGTTTTGTGGGCCTACGATGATGGCAACGGCAATAAGACCTAATCGGGCCGTCACTATAAGGCAACGACAATAAGTCCTGGTTGGTCGAAGTCGACACGATGCGCCTAACTGTCTGCAACCCACTCGAGTGATTTTTAATTGCCTCGGAGAGCTTGTGAGCCTCGGCGAATGTTTTCATTATTTAACCATTTTTGAATGAAGGTGCACGATTGCATTATGAATTTAAATTGTGTTTACTGTTGCATTCACTTGCATAATGCTATTGCTCATGCATCCATGGCACACGTTTTAATTGTGGAATACTTGTTTTAAGTTTGATTTAGACTGCATTACTCACTGAGCCGCTGTGGACAATTAGGCTCACTACTCTAACATTTCAGGTTCTTCAGCAGCAGATAAGGGCAAGGGAATAGTTATCGCGTAGAACTACACTCTCTTACTCTTATTGGTAGGTTTCCTTCGTATTTCTTTTTGTTTTGTGTTTTGAGAGGTAGAACCATGTATAGGAGTGAGGAAAGCTTGTATATAATGGATAGTCACTCTCATTGCTACACATGTTGTAATGTCCCATTTGGATAAATATCAAGTCTCGTTGGTGTTCGTGTGTTAAATTTCTTCTGCAATCCTTATGATTACTCTGAAAATGTGTAATGTGGTGTTGTATGTTGAGGCTTAACAGTGTCTTGGCAAGCTCGGCTTGCAGGCGGGCGAGTTGGGACACTGTGCTAGTCAGTTCATCCTTCATCTTAGGGAAGGGGTCCCGACAATAACCCTTTGTGAATATGTTTTACGATGCTTGCCAATGTGCCTTGTCAGTTAGGATTCTAGGACTTAGAATATTTTCTAAAAAAATCCCTTAGGTTTGCTATGATGGAACTTGA
The DNA here is from genome assembly GCA_030144865.1 of Tinospora cordifolia. Taxonomy (NCBI): domain Eukaryota; kingdom Viridiplantae; phylum Streptophyta; class Magnoliopsida; order Ranunculales; family Menispermaceae; genus Tinospora; species Tinospora cordifolia. The sequence goes on along the minus strand of JAJIYU010021672.1, from coordinate 2,378 downwards.
AATTGAGGGTGGTTAGGGTTATACTTACTTGTTGTTTTAGATGATACTTAATAGACTAGTGTTTAGGGATCTGAAACCTTTCAAAATCAGTAAAATAGACCCTTGGATTAGTGCTGTAGAGAGGGAAAATTAGACACTTAAAACAACTTAGAAAACTTGGAAAATTAAAAATCAGTTTCAAGACAGAGAAGTATCAGATCAGTTTACTGACCAAACGTAGGTATTTAGAGTTGAAATTTTGTGGGGAGGTCGCTGGAAATGTCAAGATTGAGTGTACCAATTTTCACCCCTATCTGAATTGATTTAGTTGGTCAATTGAATACATAATTGATTGCTGGAAACATGCAGTCCGAGAATTTAACTTTCCTGATATCCCTATTAAAAATCATAGCAAAAAATGTCCAAAAATTTGTGAAATAAAATCCTAGTAACTTTTTGGAAAAAATAGATCAAATCTGAAAAGTTTTACATAAATCCAACGGTTGGATTGATTACAGGAAATTTCGAAAAGTTACTGCTAGGAAGTGTGAACCCAAAAGTTCCTGTGATTCAACTGAAAATTCTGAGATTAACTTAGATGGGTAAACCTCTATGGATTGAGCTGAAATTTTGTGGAGAGATTCGTACATATGTTTAGTTTATTTCTACCAAATTTTAGAGAAATTTGATATGCATAAGTGGGTCAACTGAGGCAAAAAGTCACCGCCTGTCAGACAGAATCTGAAAACACATAGTTCCTGAAATCTTAGCTAAAAACACTATCAAATAAAGTCCTAAAATCATGATTTTAAATTCAAAAGAGGTTTAAGGTGTCTAGAATAGATCTAAAACATTTGATACAATTTCAATGTATGGATTGCTCGTAGAAAAATCATAAAAATTGTTGTGCAGTTAGGGCCTTAAGCTAAAAATGTGACTAAGTGTTGGGACTTGGGATTTTGAACCAATTTTGACCCGATTTGGGCACAAATTGACCAACAGTAACTAGGATGACCACATTGACTAGAGTTGACCAGAGTTGGCCGAGTTTGACAGATTGACTGAAATGGTTCGGGTCGATCGAAACTGAGTAGGGACAATGCTGGGAATAGATATTGGGGCACTGTATGGATAGAACTGAGATTGAGTTTGATTGGTGCAGATTTGAGAGAGTACCACGGGATTGGACCGGTTGTCAATGGGACATCGGTGTGCAGGACCCAAGGTAAGTAGTTTGACTCAGGTGTCTTCTATGATTTCTATTCCTTACATAAAACTTATATAATATGTCATGGCTTCAATGGTTTCACAAGATTTAAATACATCTGATTGGTTTTGAGATATTTAGATGTACACGGTAGTGAGACCAAGGGCTCGAGGTCTGAGCGTAGGGTCAGGGTACACAATAAGATTTGACTCGAGGTCCGAGCGCGGGGTTAGGACGTATGGTTAATGCGCTTAGCTTCAGACCCGCTCGAGTTACGACACTTGAGGGCCGAGCGCGGGGTTAGGGTGTTTGAGAAGTACGCCTAGCTTACGACCCACTCAAGTGGCCAGTATGCTTGACTTATGACCCGCTCGAGTGATGACCCTAGGTTGGTTTGTGGAGTTAACCTAGCCTGGATACGCTTTTAACTATCATGGATTTAAGATGTTTTATGAAACTGTTGCACTATTTATAACTATTTTTATACTATGCCATGCTTTCGAATGCCATACCATCTTTACTGTTTATGCATACATGCATTGTTTTGGAATATTGGTTATGGATGACATGCTGACCTTCCTACTCACTAAGCCACGTTAATTATAAGCTCACTACTCTATCATCATTTCAGGTTCTATAGTGGCTGACAATGGGAAAGGCGTAGTGATTGCTCGACTCCCTGACGACTCCTGTCTCAGCTTCTTTTGTTCTTTTTCTTTTCATTTGAGGTTGGTCGTTATTGTACTAATCTAAATGGTCAAATATGTATTCTGGACAAGACTAATGTATATGAAATGCTTCCGTTTTGGTTGTTGCTTACTTTTGTTTTTCTTAAGTGTTCCAATTATTATGATATTGTCTGATCGTATGAAATTTGGAAAGGGCTTAACAGTGGTCGGGCGAACTCGTTTTGGTGAGAGGGTTTGTCGGGCTACTATGCCGGTCGGGCCGCCCTTGGCTGTGATACCCCAGAATTTTGTCAAATAATTTAAAATAAATAAAATGAGTTAAGTGAATTAATTTCAAAGATTTAATAAAATTATGGATGCAAATTGTGGATTGACACATGAAAAATAAAATATAAAAATTAAACAAATAAAACCTTAATTTGATAATTAAATAAAAAATTAAGGTTTAGTAAAATAAATAAATAAAAATAAAGTATAAATACACATATAGGTTAATATGGGTA
>JAJIYU010021638.1:0-10000 GCA_030144865.1 Tinospora cordifolia | reverse complement strand
ACCATTTGCACCCAAAATTTCTTAAAATCCTTGAAATTAATTTATTTGACTTATTTTATTTATTTTCCTCAAATTAATTATTATTTGACAAAATTTTGGGGTATTACACCCTAGATGTCACATGCAAACAGTTCCCTATTGATTTTGCAATGTTTGTGTGTTGCACAACCTGCCCAAAATGTGCCAATGCTCTCTTGAAAAATCTATATAAATCCCCTTGAACACACTTCTTCTTCATCTGAAAGCAAGAGTTGACACTTCCCTCCTAACTTTTTCTAGCCTTCTTCTTGACAACCCTTTTGTTCATAAGTAAATGTAATATCCTGAAAACTTTATATTTAATTAAATGAAATTCAAGATCAATTTAGTGAAATTGGGTGCAAAATGAAACCAGGCTAATTTTAGGGCTAAATTTGGTAGGCTTTCGAAAGTCTCATTTGGTGACCTTTAGGGACCCAAAGCAACTTGAAATGAAGTAAGGTGACATAAACCAACTAATTGGACAACATATTCGAAAATTAGAACAATTGGAAGATGTTAGGGTTTTCCTTTGCTAAACACCGTTCAAGGGGTCCAAATTAGAAAGAATTTTCATTTAGGGTACTTCGGGGGATCGAAATGACCCAAAACGAAACAAAATGACATAAACTAACAAAATGAATGAAATATCCAAAAATTAGAACAATTGGCCAAGATTTAGATTTTTATTTGCCTAGTAACCTCAGTGGGTCTTAAATAAGGAAAGCTTTTGAAGGAAAATCACCTAGGGCCAAACCATACCTTAAAATATGCATTAGGTTCATGTGATTCCAAAACTATATGATATAAATCAAAATTTCATGTAAATAATGAGATATTAATTTTTGTTTTATTTTTGCGAACCCATGAAGTGATGGTTACTGCCACTTGATTGTGTACACTCACACCCACTTAAGCCAAAATTGGCCCAACCATGATGAACATCTTTGACTATTATATGGTGTCCCCTCAAATTTGATATTGTACACCCATGCTTGATGTCCAAGAAATAAGAAAATGGAACGTATTCCTTGTGTGTTCATGTGGTGAGCAAGCAAGGAAACTAAAAAGGAAAGTTGCCATGAACACATAGGGCACGTCCCATTTGAATTAGAATATGATTTAAACCTCTTTTGTGTTCACACATAGTTAGAAAACAAGATTGTACTCATATCTTTTGAATTAGAAAGCCGTAGTGGTCCCACTTGCCAACCATGAGCACGCTTGCCCTCTTTATGCAAACCATCTCCATTATGTATAGAAACTTGCCCAAATTTTTATGAGTTGCCCAAGGCTGCCCTTGGACATCCCACATGATCTCATAAACATCTATATAAACCCCCCGTGCTTACTTTCATCTCATCCCAAAGCAAAGAGTTGACACTTCTCTCTTTGTTTGTTCTTGCCCTCTTCTTAGCACCTCTTCTCACCCTCTTTTCTCTCTTGTGTGAGGAGTTCTTATTTCAGTATTTTAGAGAGTTGTTGAAGTAGTTTTTGTTGGTGGTAAAAGTTCTTGAAGTTCTGAAAGTGGTAGATAAGGGGAACTTCTGCCGAATTCAAAAGAAACTCGAATTAAGGTGGAGGAGATTTCTAGAACTCCTTCTTTACTACTTCAAGTCTTTAGTATGTTCATGTTTGTTTTTAGTTTTCAGCATGCTTATATTTTAGTTTGAAAAATGTTTAATCAAGTTCTATTTTCAATTTAACATGCTTTCATGTTTTAATTTATACATGATAGCATAACATGCTTAGAAACCATGCTTAGGCTTATTTTTGAGTTTTTAAGCATGCGATATATATTTCCATGTCTTCTTGATTATTTAAATTTTGATAGTAATTATTATAATCTTGGTTCATATTTATTTGAAATTAAATATGAGAAAGTGAAGATAAAAGCTATGTACCATCATAGTACTCTAAGTGATGCTATAGGTGTTCTTTGCATATACTTAGTGTATATGAGTAACATCACTAAGTGTGGATGTGTTTTAAAATACTTGGAATGTAAACATGTGATCTTTATTTCCAATGGAATGTGACAAAATGAATTGTCATTCCATCTTAGAATAGGAATATTTTAATGAAGAACACAAGGGATTAAAAACCCATTTTGTTCAAATATACAATACTAACAAGATATTGTTTGAAACGCTTAATTCTTGTAAGTGATTAAAATTGGATGTACTTTTGATTTAAATTAGTAAATTACTAGTTTGATGAATGATCCATTGGGCTATGTGCTCATCCTTTCCTTTTATTTTTCAAGAATTTGAAATGCACGATCAAGTTTGCTAAGGGATTAGAAACTCTATTTTTAGAAAGCTTCTATGTAATGGCATATTGCCCTAATTTTGAATAAAAATTTCTGCTGAATTTTTGTTTTAAATTTTAGAGTTATGTACTCTTTCTTTTGATTATATGAATTCAATAATGTATTTCTTTATTTTATAAATAAAAAGTTTGAAGTTTTTCTTTATTTACTTGTATTATTTTGTTGAATTTTAAACTCAATGGAAGTGTATTTATGAGTATTTCAATAAGTATTAGAATAAAGAAATTGAGATACAAGTTGTGTACTTGTAAATGTAACATAGGACCCAACTCGCCTTGTGGTTGAACTTAAACATGTCTCTTGGGGGTTGAGGTATTACAAAGGTGGTATTAGAGCCAAGGTATTAGTTGCTGGACCAAAGATTAGAAAGTTTCTTCTGATACCAAAGCTGGTATCAGAACCTAGGCATTAGTTGTTGGGAAAAAAGTTAGAAAGTTTCCTATGATACCAAAGGTGGTATCAGAGCCTAGGTTTTAGTTGCCTTGGGCGAAAAGAATAGAAAGTCAAGCCTAAACATGTGTTGATTAGGCTAGAATTAGAAAGTCAAACATTAGGTTCTTGACAAGAATTAAAAACTCAAATTAGGGTTTCACATTGAACTGAATTGAAATTTTAATGCCTTACCTTCTGTTTTTGAAATTAAAAATGTTTTAGAAAGTATTTTCGAAAAGGAAACATATGATTTGAAATGTTTTGTTCGGATACAAATGCTACAAGTTGAGTTGATAGTGGGTTAGCCTCATCCTGAGTAAAGCTAAACATTGAAAGGAAGGTGGGTTATGCCACCCTAGAAAGTACAGTTGCTAAGTAGACTTCAGTCTCACCGCCTGATCTAAAGGTTGTCCCACCAGTTTATAAGAGTGGTCTGAGTTGAAGAACACCTTTACTTTCTTTATAAAGAAAATTAGAAGGTGAATAATTAGGGTAAGAAATCGATTAGAAGTCGAAAAAAATGCCAAAGGTGGTATCTTGACTAAACAGAGGTTGTGAGTCAACCAGATTAAAACCATGGGTCTTGGGGATTGACCCTAGGTAGAAACGTGATCTAGCCATGGGTTGCATAGTGGATCAAAAGCATAAATCTTGAAGGCATAGGCTAAAGACTAAAACTTGTGTGAAAACAAAAAAATTATTTGATCAGGGTACGAGACCGGGAAACTTTTGTATCTTTCGATTTTTATGTAGTATGGGATGCATAGATATTCGGGTTATGGAGGAAGCTTAGACTTGGAAAATGATGGACCATGTGTGGTGAATGATCAGTAACTCTGGCAAAACAGGTTTCTGTATGCTCACTAGTATAGGACGGTGGAGTATAATGGGCTTGGGAACCTTATTTATCAAGCAATTTGCAAAATTGTTTGGGTGTGGCTCTGTTCAGGTTGAAAGCCTAAGTGGAAATGGTAGAGTGGTATGAGACACTTGAACCTGAAAGCTTAGGTGGAAGCTTGAAACCTTGCTGTGCTAGCTTGATTTCATGATTGTGTGATATGCATGCTTTATTGTCATTGAATAGATCCTGTACCTATGCATGAAAAGAACCTAGAAGAAAAACTTTTAGGCCATTGAACAGATCGAGAACCTAGAAATTGAATCTAAAGTTATGATAGTACGAACATTGACGTTGAAAAGATGAACCAGGAAGAGTTCAAGGAGGTCTTCTACGAAAAATCTTGTCTAGAGATGACACTGAAGAAGCTACAGGAGGACTTCGTTAGGTTGAATCAGAAGGACCTGACTGTAGTTGAGTACGAGAGAAAGTTTACTGAATTGGATAAGTTCTCTAGGAAGCTGATCTGAGAAAAAAGAATGAAAACTAATTCGTTTGCTTAGGGTCTCAAGATTGAGATTCAAAAAGTGATAATGACTCTGAGCTTAAAGACATATAGGGATCTTAGAGCATGAACTCAACTTAGAACAGAGGTTGAGAGGAAAGAACAAGAAGCCTCGTAATGAAATAGAGAACCTAGATGCCCAAAAAAAGAATAAGAGTGGTGGGAAGGTATTGAGACCCAGAAACAAGGGCAAAATAAAGATAAACTAAAAGAATAGGGGAGGAAGTAGTGACTGTGCTATGTGTGCAGGCAGAACAATCATTTGGCGAAAAACTGCCCGACTGCACCCACCCAAGCTCCTCAGCCATAGAACACTTAGAAAAGAGGTCAGAATGATCATCTTCAGGGCAGACAACAACAAAAAAATGCCAACCAGAGGCAAAATTAGGGTCGTGGGCAGAACTAGGCTAGAGTGTTTGCTGTTGAAGCTCAAGAAGATCAAGACCTACCCTAGAGACCCTAGTATAAAAAAATATTAAGAAAACAAGATTAACCTTTTATTTAAAATTGCTATATGTTAGCATTTATGAATTTTAAGCTTTGATAAGGTTTTGTACCTATTCTTTTCAATAAATGAAATTTATTCCCTTAAGAATCCTTGTTGTTACCTTTTGAAGGTTCAAAATAGAAAGCGTTAGTAATAACCCAAGGCTTGCCGTGTGGTTGAGTCCACTAAGACGGAGGCAGGGTATGGCAAAGAAACTTTGACCTTCAAATAGATTGAGAGCGTCAGGCTGGGTATGACTCTAAATGAAAAACGAGCCTATCCCTACGACATGTTTTGCCCACTTGATTGGGGGTGAACAAAGGCAAAACAAATGGCTCACATGCCTAATAGAAGAAAGTGAAGGGGATAAGCATGCTAACCATAAGTTAGATGCTAAGAATACCCTAAGATTTAGGAAGAAAACACCGTATGGGTAATTGTTGATTGTCTCACCAAAGTAACTCACTTCTTGCTGATTAGATCCACAGACCAAATCAGTAAGCTGAGAGAAATTTATGTTAAAGAAATTGTCAAGCTTCATGGTGTGCCCAAGACTATTGTGTTTGACAGAGACTCTCACTTCACTTCATAGTTCTGGCAGAGTCTACAGAAGGAGATGGGCACTAAGCTCACCATGAGTACAACATTTTACCCTTAGACAGATGGTCAATTTGAGAGAGTTATCCAAATTTTAGAGGCTATGTTGAGGTCTTGTGTTTTAGACTTCAAGGAGAATTTGAGCAAGTAATTACACTTGGCAGAGTTTGCCTGAACTCGAGGATCATGTATTAACTAGACTAGATTTGATAGAAGAAATGAATAACCAAATCAAGTTAATATAGAGGAGGTTGACTACAACACAGAGCCGTCTGAAGAGCTATGCTAATAATAGGATACGACCACTAGAGTTCCAAGTTGGGGACAAGGTATTTTTGAGAATTAGTCCTCAGAAGAACATCAAGAGGTTCAGATTTAAAGGGAAGTTATCTCTGAGATTTGTTGGCCCTTTAAAATACTTAGAAGAATCGGAGAATGTGCTTATGAGTTGGACCTACCAAACCAAATGACTTCAGCTCATAACGTATTCCATGTAATATGTTGAGAAAGTACGAACCTGACCCATCTCATGTCATCCATTGGGAGAAAGTAAATATTCAAGATGATGCTACTTATGAGAAAACAAGAGTTAGAATCCTCGACCATAGAGTACAGAGTCTATGAATGAAGGATATCCCGTTAGTGAATGTATTATGGAAGTATCATGGTGGAAGAAGCTACCTGGGAACTTGAAAGCGAAATGAAGACCAAGTATCGACAACTATTCACTAGAAATCCTTAGTTATGTATAAATTTCGAGGACGAAATTTTTCTAAGGAGGGTAGTTTGTAATAGCCTGAAAACTCTGTATTTACTTAAATGAAATTCAAGATCAATTCAGTGAAATTGGGTGCAAAATGAAACCAGGCTCATTTCAGGACTAAAGTTGGCAGGGTTTTGAAAGTCTTATTTGGGACCCAAAACAACTTGAATGAAGTAAGGTAACATAAACCAACTAATTTGACAATATATCTGAAAATTAGAACAATTGGTTGAGGTTAGGGTTTTCATTTGCCAAACGCCCTTCAAGGGGTGCAAATTAGAAAGAATTGTCATTTAGGATACTTTGGGGATTGAAATGACCCGAAACGAAATGGAATGACATGAACTAACAAAATGAATGAAATATCCAAAAATTGAAACAATTGGCCAAGATTTGGATTTTCGTTTGCCTAACGACCTTAGTGGCTCTTAAATAAGGAAAGTTTTTGAAGGAAAATCACCTAGGGCCAAACAATACCTTAAAATGTGCATTAGGTTTATGTGATTCCAAAATTATATGATATAAATCATAATTCCAAGTAAATAAGGAGATATTAAATTTTATTTGATTTTTGTGAAACCATGAAGACTGTGTACACTGACACCCACTTTAGCCAAAATCGGCTCAACCACGTACATGTGTGTGTGAACACACGTGAACAACCCTATTTAAATAGTTTCTTGGAACTAAGATGAGTATCTTTGACTATTATATGGTGTCTCCTCAAATTTGATATTGTACATCCATGCTTGATGTCCAAGAAATAAGAAAATAGGAAAGTATTCCTTGTGTGTTTGTGTGATGAGCAAGTAAGGAAACCAAAAAGGAAAGTTGCCATGAACACGTAGGGGATGTCCCATTTGAATTAGAAAATGATTTAAATCTCTTTTGTGTTCACACATAGTTAGGAAATAGGATTGTACTCATATCTTTTGAATTAGAAAGCCATAGTGGTCCCACTTGCCAACCATGAACACACTTGTCTTCTTTATTCAAACCAACCCCTTTATGTATAGAAACTTGCCCAAATTTTTGTGAGCTACTCAAGGCTTCCCAAGGCTACCCTAAGACATCCCATATGCTCTCATGAACATCTATATAAACTCCCTATGCTCACTTTCATCTCATTCCAAAGCAAAGAGTTGACACTTCCCTCTTTGTTTATTCTTGCCCTCTTCTTGACACCTCTTCTCACCCTCTTTTCTCTCTTGTATGAGGAGTTCTTATTTTAGCATTTTAGAGAGTTGGTGAAGTATTTTTTGTTGGTGTTTAAAAGTTCTTGAAGTTCTGAAAGTGGTAGATAAGGAAAACTTCTGCTAGATTAAAAAGAAACTCGGATTAAGGTGGAGGAGATTTCCAGATTTCCTTTACTACTTCAAGTCTTTAGTATGTTCATGTTTGTTTTTACTTTTTAGCATATTTATATTTTAGTTTGAAACATGTTTGATCGAGTTTTATTTTCAATTTAACATGCTTTCATGTTTTAATTCATGCATGATAGTATAACATGCTTAGAAACCATGTTTAGGCTTATTTTTCAATTTTCAAGCATGCCATGTGTGTTTTCATGTTCTCTTGATTATTTAAATTTTGATATTAATTATTATGATCTTTTTTCATATTTATTTGAAATTAAATATGAGAAAGTGAAGATAAAAATCACATATCATCATAGTAATAATCTAAGTGATGCTATGGGTGTTCTTTGCATATACTTAGTGTATATGAGTAAAATCACTAAGTGTGGATGTGTTTTAAAATACTTGGAATGCGGACATGTGATCCTTATTTCCAATGGAATGTGACAAGATGAATTGTCATTTCATCCCAGAATAGGAGTATTTTAATGAATAACATTAAGGGATTAAAAACCCCTTTTAGTCAAATATACAATACTAACAAGATATTGTTTGAAACGCTTAATGCTTGTAAGTGATTGAATTGGATGTACTTTTGATTTGAATTCGTGAATTAGTAGTTTGATGAATGATCCACTGAGCTATGTGTTCACCCCTTTTATTTTTTTAGGAATTTGAAATGCATGATCAAACTTGCTAAGGGATTAGAAACTCTATTTTTGAAAAGCTTCTATATAAGGGCATATTGCCCAAATTTTGAATAAAGACTTTCGCTGAATTTTTGTTTTAAATTGTAGAGTTATGTACTATTTATTTTGATTATATGAATTCAATAATGTATTTCTTTATTTTATAAATAAAGAGTGTGAAGTTTTTCTTTATTCACTTATGTTATCTTATTAAATTTTAAACTCAATATATGGAAGTGTATTTATGAGTATTTCAATAAGTTCAAGAATAAATGAATTGAGATACAAGTTGTGTACTTGTAAATGTAATATAGGACCCAACTCGCCTTGTGGTTGAGCTTAAACCTGTCTCGTGGGGGTTGCGGTGTTATAGTGAACTTGAAGTGTTTTTGAGTATGTTGGTGTTTAATGGAGTGTTCTTGAGTTATCTTTGGAGTACTAGATGTTGGAGTAAGGAACCTCTACCAAAATTCCATCAAACTTGCAATTAAGGTGGAAATGATTTCTAAAACCTCATCTTTTCTTCTTAGATTAATACCATGTTCATTGCATGTTTAATTTTCAAAAATCATTTGTGTTTCAATTTCAGAAATTTGATTATGATTTTAGTTTTACTTTAATACATGAGCATGTTTTAAGCATTCATGAATCTATGCCATGCCTAGTACCATGTTTAGGTTTATTTCAATATATGATGCATGTTTTTGGAATAATTCATGCTTTGATTTTCAGATTGTTTATATTTTAAAATTTATTTCCCTTATTCTATGATTCTTGAATATGAGATTATAAAACCCCAATCCCCTACAGATAGGTTTAAGCTCAACCACAAGGCAGGTTGGGTCTTATGTTATATTTACAAGTACACAATTTACATCTCAATTCTTTTATTTTAACACATATTGAAATACTCATAAGTACACTTCCATTAAGTTTAATATAATACAAGTGAATAAATGAAAACCTTAAACTCTTTATTTATTCAAAATAAAATCAATACATTATTGAATTTATATAATCAAAAGAAAGAGTACATAATTCTAAAATTCAAAACTAAAATTTAACGGAAGTCTTTAATTCAAAATTTAGGGCACTATGCCCTTACAATATAAACATTTTAAAAGGAGACTTTAAAAAAAATCCATAGTCTTCATGAAATTCAATTTCATGAAAAATAGAAGGAAGGGGTAAGCATATAGCCCAGTGGATCATTCATTAAACAACTAAATTACTAATATCCAATTTCAATCACTTACAAGTATTAAGTGTTTCAAACAATATTTTGTTAGGGTTGTATATTGACCAAAAGGGGTTTTAAACCCTTGACGTTCTTCATTAAAATACTCCTATTCTGGGATAAAATGACAATTCATCTTGTCACATTCCATTGGAAATAAGGATCACATGTCCACATTCCAAGTATTTTAAAACACATTCACACTTAGTGATGTTACTCATATACACTAAGTATATGCAAAGAACACCTATAACATCACTTAGGCTACTATGATGGTATGTGGTTCTTATCTTCACTTTCTTATGTTTAAGATCACATAATCATGAAAGAAATTTAGAATATAAATTTCAGAATTTTAAATAATCAAGAAAACATGAAAACATCACATAGCATACTTGAAACATTGAATTAAATCCTAAACATGGATTCTGTAACACCCCAACCCCTGCATCATTAAGCATTGGACGCATCTACCTTTTCTTGACAGTGGACTAAACCAAAGGGCGGGCCGGGCCAGTGTTACATTATAAGCGACGCACACTTGACTTTCTATTTCAGTCATTTCATGCCCTGATTGTATTTAACCGTACATAACTTTAAAATTAAGAAGTTAATAAGGCAATAGTATAAGAAATAACTGAAATTCATAAACTCAATTAATTAAATAAAATTGAGTACATAATT
>JAJIYU010021637.1:0-10003 GCA_030144865.1 Tinospora cordifolia | reverse complement strand
AGTTTTAAGACTTCCGCTGTAATATTTTAAATTATGTACTCAATTTTATTTAATTAATTGAGTTTGTGAATTTTAGTTATTTCTTATACTATTGCCTTATTAAATTCTTAAGTTTAAGTTATGTGCGGTTAAATACGATCAAGGCATGAAATGACTGAAATAGAAAGTCAAGTGTGCGTCGCTTATAATGTAATACCGGCCTGGCCCACCGTTTGGTTTAGTCCACTGTCAAGAAAAATGGTGGATGCGTCCAATGCTTAATGATACGGGGGTTGGGGTGTTGTAAGTAAGGAATAAATATCTTTTACCAAAGATTGACCAATGCCCCAGCTGCCTTTATGGATTTGATGAACCGAGTGTTCAAACAGTACCTTGACCACTTTGTAGTGGTATTCGTGGATGATATCCTAATCTACTCTAAGTCAAAAGTTGAACACCTAGAACACTTGAGGATTGTGCTAGAAACCCTTAGAAGAAACCAGCTATATGCTAAATTTAGTAAGTGTGAGTTTTGGATGGAAAATGTCAAGTTCATTGGCCACGTTATGTCAGCAAAAGGCATCTCTGTAGATCCAAAGAAAGTGGAAGCCGTTATGAACTAGAAATAACCCAAGATAGTAACAAAAATCAAACGTTTTTTGGGCTTGGCAGGCTACTACAGAAGGTTCATTAAGGACTTTTCCAAGTTGGCAGAACCTATGACTAAGTTGACCAAAAAAGGAGTTAAGTTCCAGTGGGATGAAAAATTTGAACAGTCATTCCAAGAACTGAAGACAAGATTGACTACGGCTCCTGTTCTAGTCACCCCAACTCCTTGTGTTACTTACATACTCTATACTAATGCTTCGCTGAGTGGGCTTGGAGTAGTGTTGATGCAAGAAAAATAAGTAGTTGCTTATGCTTCGAGACAACTAAAGGTCAATGAGAGAAATTACCCTACTCACAACCTAGAGCTTGCGATCATTGTGTTTGCCCTAAAAATTTGGAGACACTACCTTTATGGTGAGAAATTTGAGCTATTTTTAGATCAAAAGAGCTTGAAGTACATCTACACCCAGAAGGAGTTGAACCTCAGGCAACAGAGATGGATGGAATTCTTAAAAGACTATGATTTTCAACTACACTACCATCCGGGGAAGGCCAATGTAGTGGTGATGCTTTGAGTAAGAAGTTCAACAAACAGGAAGAAGAAAAAGGCCAGATGTACCAGTTGATTGAATAGGAAGAAGAAAAAGGCTAGATGTACCAGTTGATTGAAGACTTTAGGTTGGGTGTAAACCTTAACGAAAAAGAAGCCTATCTTTACAATATGTCTTGCCAACCGGACCTATTACATCAGATCAGGGATTAACAGAAGCAAGACAAGTGGCTTGCTCAACTAATCAAAGGAGTCACACAAAGAAAGCATACTAACTTCAAGATGGATGCTGAAAACATCCTAAGGCTCGGGGAAAGGATATGTGTACCTCAGCAGGGATAGAGCAAGAAAATCATACTTGATGAAGCTCACCAGACTAAGTATACCATGCACGCTGGTGGGGATAAGATGTACCAGAACCTCAGGAAAACCTACTGGTGGAGAGGAATGAAAAGGGACATTGCCAAATATGTCTCTAAGTGCTTAACATGCTAACAAGCGAAAACAAAACATTAGAAACCCTCTGGAATGTTACAACCACTCCCAATCCTGAATGGAAGTGGGATAACATTATCATGGACTTCGTCAGTGGTTTACCCAAGAACCAAAAAGGAGAAGACACTATTTGGGTGATAGTGGATCGTATCACCAAAGTGGTTCACTTCTTACCAATCAGATCCATAGACCAAGTCGGCAAGCTGGGAGAAATCTATGTAAAAAAATCTTCAGACTTCATGGTGTACCCAAGACTATCGTGTTTGACAGAGACTGTCGCTTCACTTCACAGTTCTAGCAGAGTCTACAGAAGGAGATGGGTACTAAGCTCACCATGAGTACAGCCTTTCACCCTCAGACGGATGGTCAGTCTAAGAGAGTTATCTAGATTTTGGAAGATATGTTGAGGGCTGGCATTCTAGACTTCAAGGGGAATTGGAGCAAGTACTTACACTTGGCGGAGTTTGCTTATAACAATAGTTATCAGGCAAGCATAAAAATGGCTCCATTCGAAGCTCTCTATGGAAGACCTTGCAGATCACTTACCTATTGGGCTGAACTTAAAGATCAAGTATTAACTGGGCCAGATATGGTGGAAGAAATGAGCAACCAAGTCAAGTTAATACAAAAGAGACTGACTACTGCATAGAGCCGTTAAAAGAGCTACGTAGACAAAAGGAGAAGACCATTCGAGTTCCAAGTTGGGGACAAAGTATTTCTGAGGATCAGCCCTCAAAAAGGTATCAAAAGGTTTAGATTCAAAGGGAAGTTATTTCCAAGGTTTGTCGAACCCTTTGAAATACTTAGAAGAATTGGGGAACGTGCTTATGAGTTGGATCTACGAAACCGGATGACTTCAGCACATAACGTATTTCATGTATCCATGTTGAGGAAATACGAACCTGACCCCTCTCACATCATTCACTGGGAGGAAGTAAATATTCAAGATGATGCTACCTACGAGGAAACAACAGTCAGAATCCTTGATCACAAGGTACAGAATCTAAGAACAAAGGATATCCCATTAGTGAAGGTACTGTGGAAACAACCGAGGTAGAAGAAGTCACGTGGGAACTCGAAAGCGAAATGAAGACCAAGTATCCGCATATATTCATAAGGAATACCTAAATATGTACAAATGTCGAAGACGAAAATTTTTTCTAAGGAGGGTAGGTTATAACATCTCGAAAAGTTTATATGAAATTTGAATTTTTACTTAAAAAATTATACAGAATTAACAAATGAGAATTTTGGCAAGTCTTAGTTACCCAAATGAGGAATAAAAATTAATTTAGTAGATTTTTGGAAGAAAATATATGAATATAATGTATATTATGGGATATCATAGCCAAAAATACAAGGATATGTGCAGTTTTTTATGAAAACAGGATTAGAAAGTCAATCGGGATCGAGATTTCGCAAAAATCCAAAGAGAAAACAAGAAATTCGGTTGAAAAATCAAAAAATAAACTTAAAATACATCCTACGGTCCAAATTTGATTTGCCAAAATCCAACGAATGGGATTAAAATCGAAACGAATGTCAGGTGCACCGGATCATCAAAATCCAATGGCCAGAGATCCGCATAGGTAACTCGAGGATGATCGTGTAGCAAGAAGAGAGTTCATTGATCGCAAAATCAGATCTGCGCACCATGATCGAGGATCATCCGACGATTGAGATTGAAGTCACATTGAGAGATCACGAACAGTGCTGTGTTCGAAGATCATTGGACAGTTCAGATCAAAGCCGCGTTGATTAGATCGCGAACAGTGTTGCGCTCGAAGATCATCGGATGGTCTAGATCAAAGTCATTTTGGATTGATCGCGATCATTGATGTGTTCGAGGAAAATCCAACGATCCGATTAGAAGATTCCAGTTTCTGTTGATTGATCCGAGATCGATCCAACGGCTTAGATTAAATCCAAAATTTAAAATACGAAAATAATTGAAAAAATAACGAGAAATATGAAAAAATTCTAAAAACAGTTTCTAAATTTCAAAAAATATTTCTAAAATTCAAAAAATACTCATTTTGCTCCAAAAATTGGAAAGTACGAAATTAGGGAGAATTAGGTGTTTTATTCAAAGAAGAACACAAAACTTTCTAATTTTCTCCCTTTGAAAACCTATATAAACCCCCCTAGGCTCTCAATTTCATTCATTCCAAAAAATAAGAGTTGAATTCTCCTCTTGTTTTCTCTAAGCCTTCTTCTTTGCACCTCTTTCCATCTTCCCTTCTTGTGTGTGAGAAGCTCTCGAATTGGGGAATCAAATTGGGTAATCTTCATTGGCATTAGTACGTAAGGGGAATTGCTGCCAAAATTCCAGAAGAAAGCGTCACAAGGTGGAAGTGATTTCTAGAACACCCTTCTGTTCTTATTTAAATTCATGGCATGCTCATTGTTGTGTGTTTTTCACTGAATTCAAAGATTTTCAACTTCAGTTCTAGAATTTTTCATGCTATTTCAGTATTTTAGTTTTGATTCATGTTTGAGTAATCATATCATCCATGCCATGTTAGTATCATGCTTAGGCTTTTAAATTAAAGTATGATGCATGTTTTATGAGTATTTCATGAATTGACTATGTATATTCTGAATTTTAGTTTGATTTCATATTCTGAAATTTATTTTATGAGATCATGATATGAGAATTAACCAAAGACAATGGAGATAATAACCACGTACCATCATAGTGGTCATGGCGACAATATGAATGTTCTTTTCATATAAGTTAGGTCATATGGTTTTCAGACCTAAGTACTTGAGGGTTGTGTACCATTGGTGGGTCACCATGTATAACGGCTTGATGCCAACATATGCCACTAACGGGTTGATGTCGAGTGGGCCCTATTTACTTAATTAAAAGCATCAAGGGATTAAAGGCCCTTTTGGTCTGAGACTCGACTTAAACAAATTGTTGTTTGAAACGCCTAATGATTGCAAGTGTTTGAATTGTGATTATGTTATGAGTTTGAATATGAAAGATGGTTGTTCGAAAAGGATCCACTAGGCTATGTGCTCACTCTTTCCTTTCTTATTTTTTAGGAACATGAAATCCATGGAGTAGTTGAATATAGATAGTTTCTTAAAAAGTTTCTACAGTATTATTTTTTTTTTAGAAATTTTTACGGCATGTTGCTCAAAGTTTTTATGTTTTTCTATTGAAGAGTATTTTGAAGTCTTCCGCTGTAAGAATTAGTTATTTTTGAAGAGTTTAGTACTTTCAATTTCTATTATGAATAAAATAGTTTGAATTTCTTTATCTCTTTTAATTTGCCTTGATTTTATTGAAAATTTGTTATTCTTGAATTTTATACAAAGGCACGAGATATTGAAAAGAAAAGAACAAGTGTGTGTCACTTGTAATGTAGCACCAGCCCGACTCACCATTTTGTTAAGTCCACTGTCAAGAGAACAGTAGCAATGTACACTGCTTAAAAGATACGGGGGTTGGGGTGTTACAATGTGGCCATTTATTTCTTTTTTGGACTGTTGTATATTTTAAAATGTTGTTTGGAAATTTAGCTCTTTGAGCCAGTTTTTGATACTAAGTTTTGAGATGTATTTTGAGATAATGCCTTTAGAGGCACATGACATGTATATTTTCAGTCATACTTGAAACCCTACTGTATGGGTTGATGATTTTGATGGTTTCCGCTGTTGTATCTTGATTTATTGTAAATATTCTTATGAAAATTCAGGTGACATGTTTTGATATAATGTATTGTTAGTGAACAATCGTAGGAAAGGATTTTTTATATTTTAATCCACTGAGTCTAATGGTAAGGAGGGGCACCAATTGTACAAATTTAGAAAATGGATAGTGATGACCCCGGTCTCCAGCGTCTGAGGATTGATGTGATTTATCCCGCAAGCATGGCAGAGTAGCCGAAGGGGAGCGCGAGTCTCAGCGCTGGGCCCCAACGTGAGGCGTAGCAATGGATGGCTCCCAGAGGGGGGGCCGGGGTGTCACAATATGATTTTCTATCAAGAGTAATATGTTTTCTGATTTAATGAAATTGATATCAGATTTAGAGAGTTGAAAGAAAAAGTTGACAATCCCAGGTTCCTAGCATATTAGACCCACGAAAATTTGCAACATCCCGCATGCGCGACATCTAAGCTAAAGGAAGCGCTTATCTATGCACTGATCTGAGGGCCAGGGGTATCATAGAGTGGTATCAAAGCTCAATCAGTAGTCCAATAGGCTCATGATTTGTCAGAGCTTAGTTAGTAGCTCTCTGGGAAAAGAGTTCAATCTGTTTCAGACTTGGTTTTTCACTAGAAAAGGTCATCGGATTTGGTTTTCACTAAAAATAGAATTTTACTGGTTTTGATTTTTGGAAATGTGAACAAAAATGAGTAGTAGTCACAAGTAAGTGACTAGATGGCTAGAATTCTAGAAAAGACTTAGGTGATACCAACATGCTTGAGTACTAGTCGCAGGTGGACAAAAGTAAGAGTAGTAACCCGATAGGTGGAAGATTTGCTCCCTACTAGTGATGCGTTATATTGGAATCATCCAAAAATTGGGATCGATGGTTTCACATAGAATAGGAAAGTTGCCAAGTGTTGAGACAATAGGTCTAGTTAAACCGGGTGTTGCCTAGGAGGCACAATGGGTCTAAATAAAAACTTTTAGGAAATAAGTAAGATACTAATAAGGTGTGTTGTTACACATGTTTGGTCAAGGCGCGAGATCAGGAGGATTTTGTATCTCTGGTCTCTATGTAGTATGCGATGCATTAGGATTTGGGGGTATGGAGGAATCTGTACTCGAAAAATGGCAGGCCATGTATGGTGAGTGGTCAGTTCCTTCAGAAGAACTTGTATGCACTGTATTCTACTACGTGTGGGACAGTCGCGTACGGTAGGTCTTGCAAAGCTTTAGGGAATGAGACACTTGCGCCATTATAATGGATGTAATGTAATTCTAGGTGAAAGTCTATGTGGAAGGGCGAAGGTAGTATGGGATGCCCATACTTGGAAGCACAGATGGAAGCGTGAGATTTTATTATGTTAGTGTGTATTATTTGCTTGTTTGTTGTGTGCCTGTTTGTAGTATATGTAGAATGATTATTTTGAATATTGCTACACAAATTCTTGTACCCAAAAACAAATAAATTGTTGTCGACTTAAAAGCATAAATCCCTAGGCCACTGAAACATACCAAAAACATAGAGATTTGAATTTAGAGTCACAGTAGCACGATAACGAGATGGTTATAGGTGGGTTAAAATTTCTTGGTTTATCACTAGCCACAGTGTCCAAAGATTTGAAGAAAAGGACTTGAAACTAAGATGGAAGTGGAAATAAAGTTTACATTATGTTCAATTCTTGAAATTTATGTTTCCTTATGATTAAGTTATTGGACACTGAAAATGATTTTTGACTTGTAGATGATGCCGAGAGGACGTGGTAGAGGTAAACCAAGGAGAGGTCGGAGTAGAGGTGAAGCCAGTGTAAAGCCGAGGCCTAGTAATGAATACTTTAGTGGCAGCAGCACCAGAGGTGATTGTATAGACACTAGAAGCTATTACAAAGATGATGTAGAGGGCAGTGGAGCAGGCTATTAGGACCCAGCCATCAACATGTACCCAGTCACCACCACCAGTATAGCCACAAGTGCAGCCACAGTTACCTACACAGCCATCGGTACAGGTCCAGCCTGAGGTACACTAGGGATCTACTTCTATAGAGGTTGTGCCACATAATAGGACAACCAATTTTGACAGAGAGCAGATGGATCTCTAGTAGAATTCCAAAAGTTGTGTCCAATACATTTGAGGGGACTGGTGATTACATGTTGGCAAACAGGTGGTTCTCTGATATGAATAAGCATCTGGATGTTATGGGTGTAGTTGGACCCAGGAGAGTAGCACTTGTCGTGCATCAGTTGGTAGGACCAACCTACCATTAATGGGAGATGATTGTAGCTAATCCCACCATTGATCAGTCAACCATGTCATGGGAGGACTTTAAGATTCGATTTTATACTAAGTTTTTCTCCAAGATGAAACAGAGACAGCTGCAGTCAGAGTTGGTCAGACTAACGCAGAGAGGCATAACTATTACATAGTACGAGTAGAGATTCATGGAGTTGTGCAAGTTCGCTCCCACTTTGTTCGCAAATGAGTAGCCCAGGATGGACCACTTTATTGAGGGACTGAGAGTTGAGATTCGGAAGATAGTAACACCATTTAAGTTGATGACCTTATTAGATGCAATGGAGAGAGCACGGCTGGTTGAAAGGGATTTGGAGTTTGAACAGACACTAAGGGGTAGGAAGAGGACCAAATCAGACCAATCTACAGGACCTTCATAGGTGAGACCAAGTGGTCAGGAGGCACATGGAGCACCTCAGGCTTTGAGGTCGACACAGACCAGGGGTAGACAACAAAGATAGCCACCTTGTTTTGACCAGCCTGTAGATGCACAGAGAAAGGAGGCAAAGAAGAAGGGGTTGTGTTTTTATGCCATCAAGAGGGATGCATTGCTAGATATTGTCCTACCAGAGCAATGATTCCTACATCTCAGCCATGGCCATAGACCTGAGCCCAGACAGCTCTCACACAACAAAGACCGCAGCCACAGCAATAGACTCAAGCTCGCTTGTACATAGTCGACAGCCAGACAGATCCCACCCCAACGGTGGAAGGTACGTTTTTGTTGTTTGGTGTTGCTGTGCAGGTGTTATTTTGTAATACTCCAGAATTTTGTCAAATAATTTAAAATAAATAAAATAAGTTAAATAAATTAATTTCTGAGATTTTGGATGCAAATTGTGGGTTGGCACATAAAAAATAAAATATATTGGAGATATAATAAAAAATTAGGCAAATAAGACCTTAATTTAATAATTAAATAAAAATTATAATTTAGTAGAATTAATTATGAAATTTAAGGAGTTGCTTAAGAAATAAATAGAAATAAAGTATATATACACATATAGGTTAATATGTGTATGAATAAGGTGTGTGTTAGCATAATAAATGTTAATACTACATATTATAGGAATATGTACATAGAAAAGTTTATATACTTAAATAAAAATGTGTTGTACATGTATTTATTAAAAATAAATAAAGCATTATATAAATATTAATTTATAATTACATAAGGTATTATCTGAAAAATAAAATATGAAATAAGGAAAAATACATGAAAATGGTAAATATGGATTATTTAATTAAAGATATTAAAGAAATAGGAAAATATCTAATAAATATAATACCAAATATATTAGAAAGGGAAAAATATTAGCAAATCATCAAAATAGAAGGGAATATAGAAAAAAATCAAGTTTTTATCAATTAGGAAGTGTCTAATTGGCAAAATTCGGACAATAATATTATTAGAAAGCAATTTGGTAATTAGAAACTGCATCTAATGGTCCAAAACAAATCTATAAAATCCAACGAATGAGATTGAAGTCCAAAACGGCACCTAGGAGCACCGAATCAATAAGATCCAACAGCCCAAAAATGATCAGGATGATCTAACGGTTCGAATGTGTCTCATCTGATCATGAATGACACTGCAATCGAGGTTCATCGTGCGGCCCGAATCGGTGATCAAGATCGGATGCTATGCTCGAGATCCATCCAACGGCGGAGATCAAACACGCATTCGGTAATCGCGAACATGTGCATCGATCGAGGAAAATCCAACGGGATAGAGTCGATCAATCCAAATCCAACGGTCCAGGTGGTTTTGGATAATCGCGAACCCGATCTGCACTCTGTGTTCGAGGATCATCGAACGGTCCAGATCTGAGCATAATACGCAAATCACGAATCGCGTGCTGCACTCGAGGAAAATCAACGACCAGATCGATTATCATTAATCGAGTGCTGCGATCGAGGAATATCTAACGGTTCAGATTCGAGGCGCCTAAATAACAGAGATGCGATGCGCAATTCAAGAATGATCCTACAGTCTCGATTAGCTGCTCCAATAAATAACAAAAATTAACCGGGAAAATCCAAAAAATTCTGAAAAAAATTCCAAAAAATCATGTTTTCAAATTCCAAACTCACTTGCTATTTTCCTATGCTTGGGGGGCACGAAAATTTGAATTATTGGCAAGTTTCTTACAAAGAAAACACCCCAAACTTGTCATTTTCTACCCTTTTGAACTCTATATAAACACTCCCATGCTCACAATTCATGTAATAAACCAAATTTTTATAACGCGTACACATCGAAAATATATTTTTAAAAATATTAAATAAATATAAAAATGTTCGAAATCATGATTTAAATATTCGTTATAATATTTATAATTAATAGAATAAATTACATTGGTTATTTTTAATATTGGGATTTTTCAACGCGTAAATAGTGAAAATGAATTTTTAAAAA
>JAJIYU010021618.1:0-10010 GCA_030144865.1 Tinospora cordifolia | reverse complement strand
ATTTTATACGGTATCTTTATATTTTCCTTTTTTGCTCTACTGTACAGCTATAAATAGCTCACTGTAACATGTTATTTTTCATTCAGAAATATAGCAATATAATATTCATCACTAACCATCATCTTCTCCTCTGTTCAGCGACGCTAGCAGTAGCAGCAACAGTAAGCTTCTCTGCTTTCTTCTTCACTTATGCTGCGCAGTAGCTTCCTCTTCGTTCTTCCTCTCTGCTCTGTTCCTCTGTTCGTCACATGACAACAGCTTCATGACGTCCTTCCTCTTCTGGTTTTCCTCCCTCACGCACAGCAGTTCATCTTCTTCTTCCCCTATTCGTGCAACCACAACATTGAGCAACAGCTTCCTGGTTTCCATCTTCTTCGTTCGTCCAATAACAGTAACAAAACTCAATTGTGCACTCATTTTGTGTTTCCTTGTTCTTACTAACCAGCCAAAATTAGAGTACCACACACAGCACCCTTGCTGGTTCTTCCTCTTCTTATCGCCCCACCAGCAAGCACCACTTGCTATACTTCTCTTTCCTTGGTTCATCCGACTGCAGCAACTTCTCTACATCTACTTTTTCACGTTGATAACACCACCGAGAAGCTGCTAGTGTTTTCCTCTTCATTGTCTCATTCCCTCTGCTTCCTTAGTTCAACTCTTCGTCCACTTTTCCTTTGTAAGCTAACCAAACACCGCCCCTTAATAATTTTTTTTTCATATTCTAACCATATTAAGTATGTATATACCTATATTTTACTTTAGGTATATTTATTTTTATATAGACATATACATATATGTTTCATTTTATTTATTTGCTTAATTTATTTTCATTCATTTTTTTTTCTATACACACACACACACACACACACACACACACACACACATATATATATATATATATATATATATCTAAAAATATTCATACCAATCATAATAAACATCAATTAATTATTTCGGCTATTCATATATATATCTATAGGACATAAAATATAATGTTATCATCCTATTATTATTCTTATTATTACTTTTCGATCCAATAATATGTTTCATTTTCGCATCACTCGCGCCTCCGCGCGAGCGCTAGCGAGCTATGAAATAATTTATTTACTCTTAGGCATAGTCTACATCTATATATAAATTGTACATGATTCTAATTCACTGATTATTGTTCATCTCCTGTTCACTCACAACGTGGCACGATCACAAAGTTATGGGGTGTTACACCCAGCTTGAATTTGGGTTTTTTAGTTCTTCCTCTGCATCTCAATTAGCAAGTCTTATCAATTGGTGTTTTCATTATCTGAACAATGCCTCCCAACAACAACCCAGTCCCTACCCCAATCACCTCCCTGGAAGAAGATCTTTCAGCCATTACTATACGCTTAACAATCATTGAGACTAACAACTCCCTCACTGTGGCTGCTATATCTTCATTGCAATCTCGGATGGAAACCAATACATCCAACACCCAGCAACTATCACAGCCCTACAATCCCAACACCTTCCTAACCTAGCCTCACCCTAGCCATTGCCATAAAAAATCCCATCCTACTCCTAGCACACAAACCCTGAATCCCAACCCCATCGTTACCAACCTACCTCTTCAACTAACCCCATGATCCGGCCAACCTTTCCCACAATACATCCTTACTCTCTCAAGCCTCCAAAATTCACTCTCCCTCATTTCAACGGCTCTAATCCACTCGTTTGGCTTTTTCAAACTGAGAAATACTTCACCTTCTACGGGATTCTAGCAAAACAACGTCTCAACATTACAGTTTTCTTCATGCAAGGTACTGCTCTCGGCTAGTTCAAATGGTTATTTCCCAATAATCAACTATCCAACTGGCCTGCTTTTACGAGAGCTCTAGAATTGCATTTTGGCCCATCTACTTATGAAAATCATTGTGTCGTACTTTTTAAGCTTAAACATACAGTGTAATACCTCAAAATTTATACAAAATTTAATAATTCAAAATGAATTTAATAAAAATACTTCTACCATAATAAACCTTGAAAAAATCTGTGTAACCAAGTTACATGGGATACACAAGTGGATACATGAAAAGATTGGCAAACCAGGACAAAAAATGGAACAACACATAGTGACAAACCATCAGTTACCACAGTAGCGTCACGAACTACCGCGATAATGAGACCAAAACCCAAAAAAAAATTAGAGTTTTGGTTACTGCGGTAACACTATCACATTACCGCGATCACACGTAGAGTATATATGTGATAAGTTGCACAGAAAACCCTAATTTTGGAGTATTCAGCCCTGTAGACGCACGCCTTCATCCCAAAAACCCTAACAGCCACCATGGTTCAACTTCCTCCCGTTCTAAACGAGTCTTATAGTGATTCTAACCCACCCCAAATTCTTTCCAATTATCTCTCAAGCAAGGAGTTAAGAAGAATCGTGTAATTGGGAGAAGTTTGGTTGCTCCAACATCATTGATGATTGCAGAAGAAGCAATGCACTAATTCTCACATGGAACACTTGTTATTCATTACTGTTTTATATTTTTTTAGAGATTATACACATTGGTTTGATGAAACAAAACTCTATAAATCATTCCCAATACTCCTTGGAAGCGATCAAAAGAGGAATCAAGAAACCGCAAGTTATAATTCGCCATTGTTCAATAAGAGTCAATGTTTTTAAGTTTAGTGTTTAGTGGTTGAAGTTCTATGCATGAGGGAAAATGAGAATCACATGAACAAAATGCAATTTCTAGGAATTATGTGACTACCACAGTAACTTACTGCGATAATGCACGTGATTCACGTCAGCAGAATACAGCTTATCGTCGTAATGTAATGGGTGCATAAACTATCGCGGTAGTGCAATTATGTTACTCTGGTTACCGCGATAACCTACCGTAGTAACACGTCTAAGAATATATTCATTTTTCACAGGTAGCGTAGCTACCGCAGTAATGCTTAACATTACCGCATTAATACGTTGGCTTTTTTTCCTTGCCCTCACATATACACCATGAACAAGAAATCATTGTATTATGATTTAAACACATTAATAATGCTTGAAACTCAAATAATACTCGTGTTAAATCTTAAAGGTTGATGATCCAAGGCTAACACAACTATAAGCAAGGGCCCAAGGGAACTTATGAGACAGGTGAAAGTGATTAGTATTATTTGAATCTTAATACTGAACATGTTGTGCATTTACATTGCTTTGAATGCCTAGGAGCATGCTGGGGTGCACATGAATAATGATTTGATGTCATGATTTTATATGTTTTATAAGAACATTAAATAACATGATTGTTGTATCCATGCTTGATTATTACATGCTAATACGATATCATGAGATATGCATGCCTTATCCTAGATATCATGAGATGATTAACATATTTAATTTACATGTATAAGTGATGTATGTTATATGATGGAATGATATAAAAGCATAATATGATGAAACATGCGCTTATATAATTTCGATCACATTAAATTAAGATTTGAACCATGTATCGTTGTAGTGGTTCACATGAGATCATTGTAGGTGTTCTCATGATTGAAACACTGGGTTTATTCCTTGTTCCTGATGATAGAATTATGGGTGCATCCCAAATTGATTAGTGATGGGTGTGTCCCTAGAATCCATTGGAATTTGGCATATATTGCAACTTTCCTCTCTCCTTTTTACTTGATGATGATGATGATAATGAGAGAACACCGGGGTCAAGCCATTTGGTCTGACTAACAACTATTAAACAAATCAATGCTTCAGATACCTAATGTATGAGAAGTGATTGCGTGTTTTGTGTTTGATTTAAATAATGTTATGGATATACTGTGTATGGTCTACTAGGCTCTCAAGCTCACCCCACTTTTTCATTTTAGGTGATATTTGAGGCGGTGCTTGCTGAGTAACCTCTCTAGGATAGCTAGTTTGCTAACCTTACTGTGGAGGTTATTTTATGACATTTTCTTTTGATCAGTTAGTATAGACTAGGTATATAGCTCATTTGGTTGATTTACATCTTGAACTTTTCTTTGTGAGTTAGTTTTCAGCCACATAGGCTATGTTTTAGAAACAAGTATTTGAGAATTTTATTTAAGACATTATCAAATTAAAGTTTGAATTTGATGATTAAATTGTTGGTTATTTCTTTGCTTTTACATGAGATATTTTTGCTATGTCTAAGAAACTAACAGATGTTTTATATGAGTTCTAGTATTGTCTAGAAGGTGTTTAAAATGATTTGAAGGTGTAATAGGAACATCCCACTTTTTGGTAGATGACACATTTATAGTAATTAATGTAAAATGGACACGCTTCTCCATGCGTGACCCCTGATATGACAAAAATAAAAGGATTGAGAATTGAGTGTTACATATAGGTTCTGTCGACTCCTACAACATTGAATTTGAACATCTTTGCAACCAAGTAGTTGGTGTTTCCCTTATCCTTTTACTTGACATCTATCTATCTAGCCTCAAACATGAATATCAGCGTGAAATGGCCATTTTACATTCCTACTCTTTCTCACAGGCCATGGGTCTTTCCAACCTCCTCAAATCCAATTATGTTGATAACTATTACAAACCTTTGCATCTCCTTAAACAGCCCCAACCCACCTCCAACCTTCCTCCATCAACCTCAAAAAATCTTTTACCCATCTGCAAACTGACCTCTTCCAAAATGCAGGATCGTTGAAGCAAAGGTCTATGTTTCAACTGCGACAAAAAATACAATCCCTACCATCGACGCAGATCCCCTCAATTCCTCTTACTGCATGTAGATGCTCATGACCACCACTTATTCCTTTCGCCCTCATTTGATGTAACACCTCAGTTCTTGGTCTTTTGTTTCTGTCACGTCGGGGTTTTGCATGGAGAGGCATGCCTATAAATCATTAAATATCGACACATGTATCATCTGTTGAGAATCAGGGCGTTACTATTTGCACACTCAAATTGTATTAAACACATTCTGGACACACCAAAACTCGCATAAATGATTTATCAATCCTCTGAACACATTAAGAAGTAAGACAAGGAAATATATAGAATAATAAGATAAATAACCATTAACTTCACCTTTTAAAATTTAATAAAACGTGGAACAAAGTTTCCAACTGAAAGCTCTAAAACATGGCCTATGTGGCCAAAATCCAAACTATAAAGAGAGTCAAAACCGAAAATTAACCTAGAGGGCCATATTGCCCAATCTAAACCATGTACTTGAATGAAATATAACATGTAAATCAATCCAAGGACCATATGTCAATCTATACTAACTATCCAAATAAAAATATTATAAACAACCTCCACAGTGAAATTTTCAACTAACTAATAAGATACCCTGGAGATGTTGGTCAGCAAGCACTGTCTCATATGTCAGCTGAAAAAGAAAGGTGGGGTGAGCTCAAGAGTCTACTAGATCATACACAGTACATCCATAATAATATTTAAGTCAAAATATCAAACATACAAATACTTGACATACATTAGGCATTTTAAATATTCAATTGTTCATTAGTTGTTAATTTGACCGAAAAACTTTACCCCGGTATTTTCTCATCATTATCACATCAAAGAAACAAGAAAAATGTACGATATGTCAGATTTCTAAGGGCTACTGGGGCGCACCCATTACCCAACCCTAGAACTAAGGTCAAACCCATCACCAAAGAATCAGGATCACACCCATCGTTTTATCATCGAAAATTAGGGACTAACCCATCATTCTATCTGCGAGAACACCCACAATAATCCCCCTTTGGCCACTGCACCAGTGCGTGGTTCAAGTCTTAGTTTAACTTTAATTAAGATCACATAGTCATTCATCCCATCATGTTAAGTATAAAAAGTATATATAAATTAATATCATTCAAGTAAATCAGACTTGATAATCATTTCATGACTGTCACATATATAATTATTCATTTTGCACATTATGAAAGCAAGTAAACAATGAACATAGATACAAGAATCATATTATACATCACTATACCAACATAAGGCATTGTAATATTAAATCAATTTCTAAATGCACCCTAGCATGCTCCTAAGCGTTCATAATAGAGTAAACAAGCATCATGTTTAACATTTAAAACTAAAATAAGACTAGGGAGCAAAATCATCTCCACTTGTCTAATAAGTTTCCTTGGGCCCTTGCTTGTAGTTGTGTTAGCCTTTGATCTTCAACCTTGGAGTTAATGACTTCTTCCTTAGTTCACCTCCAAAAAGTGTTTCAGATGGTTTCTAATAATCTATTTTCTTGACTTCACGATGACTTGGATAACTTTGTATTGACTTAAATCACTTTGTATTGACTTTATAACGACTTCATAACAATTCTACATTGACTCCATATTTCTCTCTATTGACTCTCTAATAACTTCATAGTTGACTTCATAATAAGCATATTGACTTTATAAATAACTTTGTATTGACTTTATAACGACTTTATAACGACTCTATATTGACTCCACATTTTTCTCTATTGACTCTTTGATAACTTTATAGTTGACTTCGTAATGACTTGTAAACAAGCATGTTGACTTCATAATCGACTTCACATCGACTCCATAATGACATCCTAATTAACTTCACATTGACTTCGCATTGAATTCATATTGACTTCATATTTATTTGTTTTTTCATAATTGACCTCACATAACTCTATAATGGCTTCATAATTGACTCCACATTGTCACATGCGTCTAGTCTTAGTTAAAATGACAATTTTGCCCTCCAATAGCAAAATTACTATTTTGCACCCAATTCGTCCAAATAATTATTTGTACTTAAAATCATTCAATGTTTCATACAATATTGTTCTATAGTTCATATTTATGTGAATTAACTATTTTACCCCTAGGTGTTCAAATTAACATTTTACCCCTAAGGTGTCTAATTGTGCTTAGCACTTCTATAGAGTGATCTTATATATTCTTATTCTTAAAAATTCGAGAATTTATCAAAGTATTATAATCTACCCCTCTTAGAAAAAAATTTTTCATCCTCAAAATTTAAAGTAGTTACGTACTTGCATAATGTTATCCAGTCAAGCGTTTTTGATAAAAAGGTCTGGGTACTTCTTTTGCATTTCACTCTCCAATTCCTAGGTTGCCTCCTCCAAGTTATAGTGTCTCCAAAGAACTTTGACTAGGGAAATATCCTTGGTTCTAAGACTCTACACCTTATGGTCCAGTATTATTATTGCTGGTTCCTCGTAAGTTGCATTATCTTAGATATCAATTTCCTCCCAGTGTATGATGTGAGAGGGATTTGATTCATATTTCCACAACATTGATATATGGAATACATTGTGGATCGAAGACTTTTTGTTCGACAAGTCCAACTCGTAAGCACATTTACCATGCCGTCTAAGTATTTCAAATGAATCAATGAATTTTAGTGATAGCTTCCCCTTATGCCTGAATTGCTTGATCCCATTCTAAGGCTATTCCTTAGAAACATTCTATCACTTGTCTAAAATTCTAGAGGTCTTCTCTTGTTTCCATTCATAAATTGTATCACTATTGTTATAACGCATGTTTCATGTCATTCGTGCTATCATGACTCTAGATTTATATCTCTAGGTTTTCAATTTGTTTAGTGGTTTATCAGTTTATTTTTTTAAGTTCTATTCGAGGTTTTCCAAGTCCTCATTAATTTTCTTGGTACATGAATTTGTTTGTCTCATATGATGATCTTTAGAACAACAAATATAGAACACATGAAAAAATCATTCAATCAAGCATACATTTCACGCTAGCACAAAAAAATTCCTAAGCTTCCATCCATGCCTCTAAGTTCGAGCGTCACATACACTCTTGCTTGGCGATATAGGCTTCGATTTAAGGACTTCACTACACCCACACAATTTCGCAAATGTGTCAATGGCTAAGGCCTCCCAAACCCCACTATACTGAACTATCTGATACAAGCTAAGAATAGAGAAACAAGTTCTTCCAAAGTCACCATCCATTCACCAAACATGGCCCGTCATTCTCCAAGTCCAGGATTCCTCCACACCTCGAGTTCCTACGCGTCCCATACCACGCAAAAACCAAAGATACAGGATCGTCTTATATATGAACAGTGCTAAATAGTAACAGAGAACAGTACTGTATATATGAATAGTAGACTACGTATGCGTACTAAAATGAATAACGACATCTCCAATCTTAAATAGAGACTAGAGTAGAGTTATTATACCTGCTTTAATCAGAAGAACCCTCCAATTGCTTCAACAGTAGATCTTCACTACTGCTATGCAAAAATTGAGATTTTTTCCTTCCTACTACAATATTTGTTGTCTAAAACAGCCGAAGAACAAGAGAAAAAAAGAGAGTAAGCAAATAAATTATTTTTTCTTGCCGGAATGAATTTTCAGAATGAAGAGGAGGGGGTTTATATAGATTTTTTTGGCAGAAAAAGACGAAACTAAATAGTGGTGAATAGTTTGTTACTGTAGCTATAGTGCATGTTACTGTAGCTACAATAACCATCGAATCTTATTTTGTCTGCCGACAAAATAGTGACCGTATATTTGAACAGTAATCGTGTATTTGAACAGCAACCGTACATTTGAACAGTAATTTTTTTAACTCAAATTTCGGGAATTACACAAATGCACAGTCCACCTTTCAACCTACAATGAATGATCTATTCTGTCTCTTTTTAAGGAAATTTGAACTGGTATTTTTCAACGACATTCTCATTTCCAATTCTTTTCGGGCTATTCATTAGTTCATTTATGATAGGTTTTACAAACTTTGTTCGAAAACCAATTTTACGTTAAGTTTTCTAAGTGTTCTTTTTCAGGTTCCTAATGTTGCTTATTTAGGCCATATTGTCTTTGTTGGGGGAGTTGAAGCCGATCCATCTAAAATAGAAGCAATAAAAAATTGGCCGCTGCCACATCCCTCATTACACTCCATGGATTTTTGGACCTCATGGGCTATTACCACAGGTTCATTCGTCATTATGCTACAGTAGCTAGCTCGCTCACCAACTTACCAAAAAGGAACTCATTCACATGTCTACAGAAGCTATATTAGCATTTACAACATTAAAACAAGCGATGTTACTGCCCACCCTAAGACTTCCAGCTTTTTCAGTCTAGTTTGATGTCATTGTAGATGCATCCTCAGTCACTATAGGCATTGTTCTTTCCCAGCATAATCATGCCCTGGCCTTCTTTAGCAAGAAACTGTGCCTTCGACTGCAAGCTTCCTCCGCCTATACAAGGGAGATGTACGCCATCACTAAAGTTGTAAAAAAATGGCGCCAAGACCTTATTAGCAAAAAATTTCATATTCATACTAATAAAAAAAGTCGAGGGAACCTTCTCACCCAAACTATACAAACCCCGGATCAACAGAAATGGCTAACAAAATTGTTGGGCTTTGATTATGAAATTTATTACAAGCCAAGAAAAGAAAATGTTGTAGCCTACTCCTTGTCCCGTTCACCCACACCTACACCTACACATGAATTGTTTGCCATTTCTTACCCTTCTCTAATCATTCTTGACCAACTACACAATTTTTACCAGTCTCCACAGGGCCACCTTGTAATACCTAAAATTTTAGTGACGTAATAACCGAAATTTGAGTTTAAAACACATACACGTATATTTTATATATAAATACATATATATGTTTGTCATGGGTATGCAATTAATCAGTTAGCATAGAAGTATAAAGGAATATATATTAATTAATAATAGACATATAAGAATTATTGGGTGAATATATGTTTCTCTATTTGAATAAGAAAATAGTATTTTAGTATGATATTAATATAGAAAAATATGTGTATAAAGTATTAATTAGATGCACTCATGAAAATAATATTTTGTTTAGTATGATGGTAATATACATAGAGAATAAATGTGTAAAGGAAAGACATTCATGAATGAAATATCTCATTTGTTGAAATGTTAAAGTGGGCATGTGTGGGAAGGAATAATTCCACATTAGAAAGATAGAGACACTATTTGGAAGAGGGCCCTATATAAACCC
>JAJIYU010021605.1:0-10012 GCA_030144865.1 Tinospora cordifolia | reverse complement strand
TATTGCCTTATTAAATTCTTAATTTTAAGTTATGTGCGGTTAAATACGATCAAGGCATGAAATGACTGAAATAGAAAGTCAAGTGTGCGTCGCTTGTAATGTAACACCGGCGCGGCCCGCCGTTTGGTTTAGTCCACTGTCAAGAAAAATGGTGGATGCGTCCAATGCTTAATGATACAGGGGTTGGGGTGTTACAATCGTCCTAGACTTTGTAGGTGATTTGTATGTACCATCCCACTCACAGAAATCTTTTCCTAATACCTAAGTACACAGACCTTCTCAATTCTCTCCTCTATCTATCTTCTACTTAAGTCAAATTATAGTCAAGATCAGTGGTCTTTCTTTTTGGTTGTAATGTGGTCTGGCTCAAGGTACAAATGTAATAGGAATTTAAATCTGACTCAAGTGTACATTCATAGCAATAATAAGACCTTATATTTGGTCTGATTTATCAAATAAATCTTGAACATTCTACTTAATCCTTTTTTATGCTTGTTCATAATCACAACCTTGTTTTTATAGCTCCCCCAAACTTATTTCATCATGTGCACTCTAAATTATATTCACATGTACACTCATACAAAATTAGAAAGTTCAAATATCATTGCCAATACTGAAATACTAAAGAAAATAAATATAATTCTCTTTTTTTCTTTTTTTGCAAAAGACAAAATAAAAGCTAAAACAAACACTGAAAACATATGTATTTCAATGTTATCATCTCGTCCTTCTTTCACATCATAAGAATAGGTAGTATTAAAACCATGAGTGCACACAAATAGGTCCAATTGAGATATTCATAAAAGGATAGAGTGTTTTTATATATATAATGTTTAGGTTCATAACAAGAAAACATGCTATGAGGCTCAAAATTGGCTATAAAAGATTATAAATGTTAGGACCGGCTTTTAGGCTATGACTCAAACAATGATGGCCTACTTCATTTCCCTTCTATTGTCATTCCTAAGCAGTATTCAAGACAGATTTGATTATTTCAAGAGTTTGTGGGAAATTCTCTCCACTTGTGGTTTGGTTTCTACTCCTCACTTTCTTCAATCTTTGGATTCTTAATCTATCTAAGACTACAGAGATCTGTCAAGGTCAAATTTTAGACAAACCAAGCACACAGACTGTTTGAAAGTACCCTAATTCTTTGTCCCATCATACTAGAGGAATTTTCAATTTCATAGGTTACTTAGTGAAAATTTTAAAAAATATGGCATGGATCTAGCCTAAGTGACATCTTCATGCTCTTTATGTTCATGTCCTAACTAATGTGCTCATGTATTATCACTAAATAAACAATCCTAATATCTAAATGTCATGAGAAAATTTCAATAGCTATGCATGTGATATGCCCATAAATATATGCAATTTAGAAGCATTGATGCACACAAAATATGTAAATATAAAGAAAATAAAAATAAACCTGAAATGAACAACCTGAACTGAACTTGAAGAAGAATTTCTTCAGTGCGCACACCCAAACTTATATTGTGCCTTGTCCTCAAGTGCACATAGAGACGTAAACATGGGCAGGGTAACACATCACACATGCATTCAAAGAAAAACAGAAAGAGAGAATTAGTCTGGAAATTATGGCAAAATATAGATTAGCATTGGACCAATAAACTAACAGTCAGAAATAATACATTAACAGAAGAAAAAGAAAAGCATAAGAACCACAAAGGTACAAAAGTTTGAGTTTCCAAGAGCAAACAAAAGAGAAGCAACATAAGTATCGAAAACAATGATGCTCAAAGATTTGCACCGAAGACTTCGTCCTCCGTAATAAAGTCATTGAAATTATCACCACCACCACCATCATCATCATCATCATCATCATCATCTGTAGGGACTACTGGCGGAGGTGGCTGTACTGGAGGTACACAACAAGTCATCTCCATGTAAGGCACGACGCAAGGGGGAAGAGGAAAAACTGCAGCCATATCTGGGTCCTTACGATGCATCCACTCGGTTATGTATGCCATCCAATGCATCATAGTGTGCTCCGTGGTAGATTGAGATGCAGCAGTAGCTGAAGAAGACTGAGGGGCATCCTCAGGGCATGTAGAGGCTGAGGTAGGAGCAGTAGCAGGTGGAGGAGACTCAGTAGAGGCCCTACATCTCTTGGAAGTGGTGGATGTGGACATCTTCACCACAATATGATCCTTCATCTTCAATAAAGGCTTTGTATTGTCCCATACGACCCCCACCCATTTGCATAATTCTGTAATCAGAGTAGGGTGTGGCAGACCTGCATTGGTTCTATCTATAGTAGATCTGATAGAACAAGAGATGGGTGCCCCAATATTAATTGAGAGTCCCTTCATGATGCAGTAAACTAACACTACTCTCTCTACTATCACTCTGTTAATGGCCATGCAGGGAAGTAGATTGGCACAAGTTAAATACAGCCAAACCTTTGCCTCATTCTTAAACATAGTCTTCATAATGTTGATGGGCTTATTTTTGTAGCAAAACCATAATGCCCCGTCAACACACAGTGTCCAAAGAACCTCATCCGGATCAAATCTCGGCAGTAATGTATAGTAGTCGTCCAGAGAGTCCGCGAGAAGACCATAGACTTCATTAATAGCAGCGGCATTGAAATGCACCCATTCACCCCGTACCCAAACAGATGTACCTTCTCGATCAAGGGCATTGGCATAAAATTCTTGCACGATGGATACCACTATGTTGCCAGGTGCCTGAATCAACTTTCCCCAGTTTTTGGCAGCTATGACAGTATCAATGCCCAATGCACACTCCTCATTCATCAACATGATTCCTCCTATCAGAGGGTGGAGGAGGAGGTGCTTGTTGCTTCCCTTTAGAAGCAGACATTTTCATTCTTGGAGGCCTGCAAACACAGAGATTAAGAGTAAGAAAAATAACAAGATTCATATATAATAACACATCAACCATTCAATGAAACAGACTCAACATATGGTGTTTGTGCATGGTCTAAGCGTTATAACATCAAAGTCATTCAATATGCATGAAACATTGAATCTTGTATTGCTTGTGATGGTGAATGACGTAAAAATCAGATGAAAAGACACCTCATTTCATTAAACAACACATCTAAAGCCCTAAATTGCTCATGAACACGGACTTGAGCAACTCTTAGTGCAAAAATGAATCACATAATGTGCATATTCAGAGTAAAGAAGAGAATATTATGAGTCATTGAGCAAAATCACCATAAAAGCATTCCTAAATCATCTAAATCATCTAATAAATGCAAGAAACTATTAAGAAATCAAAGAAAAACACTTTCATTTTACTTGAGAAGGGGTGAAAGGCTTGAAATCTTGAAGAAGAGTCCCAAAAACCACAGACAAAATTGGATTTCCAACGCAAAAATGCGTAGAATGACCGCGATCTATCATTTAAAAGACACATGGACCACGGTCCATGTGCCTTTTCAGTGTTTTAAAAACGGACACATGAGCTGTGGACCGCGGTCTGTACTTTATACTGTATCCATGGACCGTGATCCGTGTGTATATCAAAAAATGTTGTTTTGCCAGCCATAGTCCATGGAAATACACATGCTGGTGTCCGTGGTCGGTGGACTCTTCTTCACAAAATTTCGTTCTGCTGACCGCGGTCACCAGAACGATTTTTCTGTGTCATTTATGTGGACCAAGATCTGCAAATGATGGACCGCAGTCCACAGTTTGATATACCCCTTTTACAAATTCTAAGTGCATAGACACAATTTCTCCATAAAATCTAACAAACTAACTTAAGAAAACAATTACGCAAACCTCTATAATGGGTTGCCTCCCACTCAACGCTATGTTTACCATCGTCAGCTCGACGAGGATATGCTGCTTCAATCTTTGAGGAGAACCGTCTCTACCATCTATTTTGGACCACTGTAGAAAATCTTTAGTCTTTGTCCATTCACCCTGTGGCCATCCACCAAGCTCTGCACCTCTACAGCTCCATACAGGAAGACTTGAGTGACTAAAAATGGTCCCGACCATTGAGATTTAAGCTTTCCCGGAAACAAACGGAGTCTTGAATTGAATAGAAGCACTTGCTGTCCAGGTTTAAACTCCTTCTCTATGACTTGATCATGCCATTTCTTCACGCGCTCTCTGTAGATGGTCTTGTTCTCAAATGCTTCTCGGCAAAACTCTTCAAGTTCTACAAGTTGTAACAACCGGTTCTCACCACAAGCCTTTGCATCAAAATTTAATTTCTTGATTGCCCAATAAGCTCTGTGCTCTAACTCGCAAGGCAAGTGACAAGATTTACCATACAATAATTGATAAGGAGACATACCAATGGGTGTTTTAAATGCCGTCCTATAAGCCCACAATGCATCATCTAACTTCAATGCCCATTCCTTGCAGTTTGTACCAACTATTTTTTTGTAATATTAACTTGATTTCCCGGTTAGACACTTCAGCTTGCTCGTTAGTTTGAGGATGATAAGGTAGGGCAGCCTTGTGCCTCACGCCATACTTAGTGAGAAGATTGTTGAAGACTTTGTTGCAAAAATGTGTTCCTTCATCACTCACAATGGCTCTAGGAGTACCAAAACGAGAGAAAATATTTCTTGTAAGGAACTTAAGGACCACTCGTTCATCATTCTTTGTTGTGGCCATAGCTTACACCCACTTAGAGACATAGTCAACCGCTAGCAAGATGTATTGTTTGTCAGCTGATGGTGGAAATGGCCCCACACATCAAACAATTCCACTTCTACAAATGATGTAAGAGGCATTTCATTCTTTCTGGATTTCCTTGCTTCTGACATGCGTCACAAGTCTTGACAAACTGATATGCATCTTTCAACATGCTTGGCCAATAAAACCCACTCTCAAGGACTCATCGAGCTGTTCTTTGATAGCTATAGTGACCACTGTAAGGTGAAGTGGCAATCATGAAGAACTTTGTTAATTTCTGATTCAAGAATGCAACAATGAATAAACTTGTCGGCACACCTCCAGTAAAGAAAGGGATCATCCATAAGATAGAACTTACTCTCATGTATGAAATGTTTTAGGCGGCCTTGAGATAGATCTAGTGGTGTGACGCCTGTAGCTTTGTAGTTAGCAAAATCTGCGTACCACGGAAGGTTGTCATTTACTGACAAGAGACGCTCATCTGGGAAGACCTCCACTATTCCCTTTGAATCAGGATTTGCTTCATTTGACAGGCGAGACAAGTGGTCTGCCACAACATTTTTTGTACCCTTTTTATCTATTACCTCAATATCAAACTCTTGCAACAACAAAATCCACCTTATTAATCTTTGCTTAGCATCCTTCTTTGCAAACAACTGTCTGATTGCCGCATGATCAGTGAAGACTTTGACATGTGAGCCCACAAAGTATGATCTGAACTTGTCACAAGTAAAAACAACAGCTAACAACTCCTTTTCAGTGGTAGTATAGTTCTTTTGAGCATCATCTAATGTTTTGCTTGCATAATAAGTGGCTCTGAACATTCTATCACGTCTTTGTCCCAAAACTGCTCCTACTGCATAATCACTAGCATCACACATGATTTCGAATGGTTCCCCCCAAACTGGTGTTGAAATTATTGGAACAATTGTCAAGGCTTTCTTAAGTGTGTTAAAAGCATCAACACACTCAGCTGTGAAGATAAATTCAGCCTCCTTTTCCAGTAATTGACATAGAGGACGAGTTATGTGAGATAAATTCTTGATAAATCTTCGATAAAATCCTATATGCCCCAAGAAACTCCACACCTCGCGCACTGTTGTTGGTAGTGACAAATTTTCAATGGCTTGAATCTTTGCCTTATCAACCTCTAGGCCATTAACAGAAACTCTATGGCCCAACACAATGCCCTCTCGAACCATGAAGTGACATTTCTCCCAATTTAGGACTAGATTCTTTTCTTCACACCGAGAGAAGACTCGTTTCAAATTGTTGAGACATTGTTCAAATGTTTCACCAAACACTGAGAAGTCGTCCATGAATACCTCCATGATGTCTTCAATCATATCAGCAAATATTGCCATCGTGCACCGTTGGAACGTAGTGGTGCATTGCATAAACCGAATGACATTCTCTTAAATGCATAAGTGCCATATGGACAAGTGAAAGTAGTCTTTTCTTGATCCTCTAGTGCAATGACTATCTGGTTATATCCTGAATATCCATCCAAGAAACAGTAGAAATCATAACCAGCAATACGATCCAGCATTTGGTCCATACAAGGTAAAGGGAAATGATCTTTATGGGTTGCCTTGTTCAGTTTTCGATAATCTATGCAAACATGCCATCCAGTTGTTGTTCTTGAAGCTATTGACTATCCTTTTTCATTTGTAACCACAGTCATTCCCCCTTTCTTAGGTACAACATGAATTGGGCTAACCCATGGTGAATCTGATGTAGCATAGATAATTCCAGCCTTTAGCCACTTCATAACTTCTTTCTTCACCACTTCTCTCATAATAGGATTGAGCCTTCGCTGATGTTCCACCGTTGGTTTATGTGAATTCTCCATTAAAATTTTATGCATGCAAATGGCTGGATTTATCCCCTTGATATCTTCAATTGTCCATCCTAATGCTGATTTGTGTTCTTGCAAAACCTTCAACAACTTCCTTTCTTGAACAAGTGCAAGTGATGAGGAGATAATGACTGGAAGTGATTTATCCTCATCCAAAAATGCATACTTCAAATGTTCTGGAAGCTATTTCAACTCTACTTCCTTAGGAGGCTCTTGAACAACTTTAGATGGCTGATTTTCAGGCAATTGATCCTCTTTACTGTGGGATTCTGGTGTGCTTGCTTCTAAAGCTAGCACCACAAGCTGCCTTCTACTGTCATGACTTCAGGAAATGTCAATGAGCGAGAGATGCTTCCCACCAACTCATCTTGTGAGCTTAGTGCCTCCACCACCTTGCCAATGCAAGAGTTTAGGATCTCCCACCTGTTGCATTCATGTAAGTCACTAGGATATTGCATGGCCTTGTAAAGATTTAAGATCACTTTCTCATCATTAACCCTTAAAGTTAATTCTCCCTTGTGTACATCAATGAGTGCATGCCTGATAGCTAGAAATGGTCTTCCAAGGATAAGTGGTATTTCACCAACTTCTTACATGTCTAGAACCACAAAATCCACTAGAAATATGAACTTATCTACCTTGACCAACACATCCTCAACCACTCCTTTTGGATTTGTTAAAGACCTATCAGCTAGTTGAAGAGTGATGGTTGTTGGCTTGATTTTTGTCATTCCCAACCTTTTACATACTGCCAAAGGCATCAGATTTATGCTTGGCCCGAGATCACATAGTACCTTCTCAAAAATCTTAGACCCAATATTGCAAGGTATAGTGAAACTAACTGGATCTTTCAACTTTTGAGGGAGCGTCTTCTGTAGGATGGCACTACATTCTTCGGTGAGCTTGACTGTTTCAAAATCCTCTAACTTCCTCTTCTTGGACATGATTTCCTCCATAAACTTTGCATAATTAGGCATTTGTGGCAAAGCTTCAGCAAACAGAATGTTCATATGGATTTTCTTAAACATCTCCAAAAATTTGGCAAACTGTTCATCCATCTTCTTT
This sequence comes from Tinospora cordifolia, assembly GCA_030144865.1. Lineage (NCBI taxonomy): Eukaryota > Viridiplantae > Streptophyta > Magnoliopsida > Ranunculales > Menispermaceae > Tinospora > Tinospora cordifolia. The sequence continues at coordinate 2,443 of JAJIYU010021605.1, read as the reverse complement.
TTCTAAAACCTTTGAGGAAATGGTAAAGGTGGAGTTTCAGAAATTCTGCTATCTTGATTTGCTCTTACCTTGACCTTCCCTTTTGATGATGCTGGTTCTTCATGTTGACCTATGGATGACTTTTGCACATCCATCTCATTGCTAACAGCTCCTTCAGCTTCAATAGGTAATGTACTTGGATTTGGTGAACCTACTACCTCTTTGCCGCTCCTAGTAGTTACCACCTTGCAGCTCTCCTTTGGATTTACTTGGGTATCACTTAGAAAAGAGCTCCACTGCTGGTTGACACTATTTGTGCCAATTGCCCCACTTGTGTTTCCAGATTTTTAACAGTGGCATAAATGTTTCCCACCTGGATTTCAATTCTTGAAACTCTTGTGTCATTTTTATCAACCCTTCTAGTCCATTCTTTGAAGAACCTTGAATGCATATTCATCATTTCATCAAGTTTATCCTCCAAAGATTGTTTTTTCTCTTGCAAAGGTTGTTGATTGACAAATCCTGGTGGCATTTGAGCATTTCTATTATTTGCATATGAGAAATTCTCATGGTTCCTCACACTCGGATGATAATACTTTGGGACATTATACCCGCCAGCTGGTGCTTGATACCCACTGAATCTATTCATTGCATTCATCTGTTCGATTTAAGCTTCTCCATGATAAGATGACTTATTTGCTTCAGCAATTGACTATACTTGTTGATGTTGTTGAAGTTGTGCTCCACTACTCTTTTCTTCCACCAAATTCAACCTATGGGTCATTGCTGCAATTTGGGCATGCAAAACATTGATCTCATCAACTTCATGAATTTCCACTCTTTTTGTTGTACTTCTTTCTGTACCATGTCCATAAGCATTGGCTGCCATGTTCAATTAGTTGAGTTGCATCTATGGTTATTTGCCCATCAAAGATCCTCCAACTGCTGAATCTAACAAGGCCCTGGTGGTGGTGTAAGTCCACTGTAAAACATCTGAATTTGAAGCCAAGGTAGATATCCATGTTGTGGGCAACGTCTTAGTAGGTCTTTAAATCTCTCCCAAGCCTCATATAAAGATTCAAACTCAAATTGTTTGAAAGAGCTAATCTCCCCTCGTAGCTGATGTACTTTGGCTGGTGTGAAATACTTTTGTAGAAACTTCTGGCCCATTTCTTCCCAAGTTGTGATGCTTCCCGGAAGCAGGGTTTGTAGCCAACTTTTGGCTTTATCCCTTAAGGAGAAGGGAAACAGTCGTAGCCTAAGCTAATTTTCTGTTACTCCATTCATTTTGACTGTATCACATATTTCCATGAAAAAATTTAGATGTGCCATTGGATCTTCCACCGCTGAGCCTCCAAACTGTTGCTGCTACACCATGGTGATCAAGGACAGTTTCAACTCAAAATTGTTTGCATTGATTGGTGTTCTTGCTATGCCTGAGTAGTTGTTGTTTAAGACAGGTTTGAAGAACTACCATAATGGTGCCTCCCCAACTCCGAACTACCGCTTTCAGCCATGTTTGATGCACGTTCTTGAGCCTCCAACCGAATTTGACTAATTGTTTTCAGCAAATATGAATCGTAGGGGTCCATTTACTCATACAAGCCTAAAACACAAAAATGCAAACAAATCAAGTGTATTCAATGTATTCTTTACTAATGATAAGAAAAATCAATTAATAAGTAATAATAAAATAATTTTTTTTTTGTCTTGACTAAGACCCAACAAAATTCAACTGGTTTTAAAAACACTAAACACCGTTTTTCCCCGGCAATGGCACCAAAAACTTGTTAGTGACTCTGCAAGTATACGGGATCGCTATAGTAATAACCGGTAAGACCGGGTATCGTCCTTAGGGAAAAAGGATTGGTTTGTGATTTCAAATCCCAAATTTATTATTGATCAAGGTTTTATCAAGACTATACTGAATGAGATTGAATTAAACTAAAAACTAGAAATTGCTTTAAACAAAAGTAATAGTTACTCGTAAGAAAACAAAGTATGGACATGTCTAGGTGTAACACCCCAACCCCCACATTCCTTGAGTTTTGGACAACCACCATTATTTTGACGGTGGACTTAACCATTTGGCGGGTCGGGCCGGTGTTACTTTACAAGTGGCAGAAACTTGACTTTCTATTTTTCAATACCACATGCCTTAGAATAAATTCAAAAGTACAAATTTACATTTAATAAAATCAAGGCAATTAAAGGTAAAGAACAATTCAACTTCTTTATTAATAAAAGAAAGTACATAACTTTGTAAACTATTACATTGTTGATCAATAATCTTAAAATAGAAATATTAACTTTTAGCGGAAGTCTTATTCAAAATTGGGCAACATGCCCTTATATTAAAAGGAAACTTTTAAGAAAATAGAAACTTGCTAAATCAAAAACTATTTAATTTCCAAAGCCTTCATAATTTAATTTCCTGAAAAATAAGAGAGGAAGGGGTGAGCAC
>JAJIYU010021598.1:0-10009 GCA_030144865.1 Tinospora cordifolia | reverse complement strand
TAGGTCGTTTTAGGTTCATATGGGTCACTAAATGAGGATTTAGAGTTCTCTTAATTTGGCCCTAAAATGAGGCTAGATTCGTTCTGTACTCAAATTTCACTGAAAGGATGAAAATTCTTATTTCATTGAGTACAGAGTTTTCAAGGTATTACAATTACATTCTAAATATATGTATATCTTGACATTTTCTTGAATTGTATAAAAAAAACCTCATTTTCTTTGACATTGTCTCGACTAAATCTAAAGACTTAAGATTCCTTAATCTAAATTTCAAAGCCTTTTGCACTTGATTAACATGAAAACACCATATGCACATAAATTAGATCAAGTAGATCTTAATTAGACTTAATGCAATTAGGTATGGACTCTACTCACCTTGGATCAAAATTTCCAACAACTTATAAATTTCTTTCATGTAAAGTAGATGATAACAATGCCTTAATTTTTTAAACCTCATTCAAGCATCAATTTTTCCATTAATCACAAAAATATGTGCAACAATTTCTAAGGAAACGAAGTTTTGTGATGACTAAATATAAATATAACAATATGAAAAAAGAGGTGTAATGAAGAGTGAAGGAAAAGTGGCATTGTATTACCAAATGGCATACATAATGAGGTGAATAAAATAACACATTTCACATAGGTGGTGGGTCACATGCCCTATAATAGGAAATAGCAAATAAAGATCATTTTGTAACATCCTTATACTATGAGGCACACTACTACTGATGATTATTTTACATTCATTTGCCAGAAGCAATGTCTTCAATTGTTACCTAAAAAAGAGTGAGTGGGGTGAGCTCAAGAGCCCAGTGGATCTTACAAAAAACATCTCAAGCATTATAATAGTCAAAATACAAACATACAATCACTTATAAAACATTAGACGTTTCAACTTAGGTTCGAAGTATTCAATGTAACGCCCGAAGACCAATTATACACTCAAAACCCTATCTTGGGATTGATGTCTCACTCGATCATCAAACCAGGGAGTGATCTCACTTAGACTTTAAGTCCCCTTTCAAACAGAAACCCACCTAGGGCTAGGAATACCCAAGATGATGCTAGGCTACTACCATAATATCAGCATCACTGTGCTAGTACATGGTTAGTTCTCTTTGTCATCTTTGATTAATTATCACAAGTATATTCAGTATAAATAAATGATGGATACAAATAAATAGGTTAACATGCTCGTAATTACATTAGTCATTCTATTCATCACATGGCGTGCATGACAAAGATCCTTTGCTATAAGTTACATTTATACAAAACATGGCATGTTATAAATTCTCAGCAACAGATAGTCATTCATTTATAGGCATACACCCTAACATGTTTCTAAAGCAACATATAACAATAATCATACAGAATCATGTTTTATATTTTGACCAAAATAATACAGGAGAGTTTAAGTAGTTACTTCCACCTTAATAGTAGATTCTCTTGAATCCTTGCGTTGTTATCCCAACTTGTTTTGAGTACTTGCTTATCCATCTTCAGGATCTATATTTTGAAAATGTGATTTAATAACTGTCTATAAATAATACCTATGTATAATACCGTATATATGAACAACATCGTATACATGAGCAGTACGTATCTGTGAATAGTGAATATGAACAGTACTAAATAGCAATAGTGAACAGTACCTCATGAATAGTACCCCATGAACAATGTCGTACTTGTTGTGAATAGTAGGTGACGTATGCGTAAATGGTAATATGTACTGAAATGAATAACGACATCTCCAATCTTAAATAGAGACTTAGACAGAGTTCTTATACCTACTTTAATTTGTAGAACCCTCTAATTATTCCAAAAGTGGTGCTCCAAAGTAGACATTCACTACTGCTATGCAAAAATTGAGATTTTTTCCTTTCTACTACTATATTTGTTATTTAGAACAGCCAAAGAACAAGAAAAGAAAAAATAGTAAGCAAAAAAATTATTTCTTTTTTATTGGAATGAGTTTTCAAAATGAGGGGGGTTTATATAAATTTTTTTGGCACAAAACAACGAAAATGAATAGTAATGAATAGTGTGCCACTGTAGCTATAGTGCCTGCCGAAAGTATTTTTGTCTGTCGACAAAACAATATATGCTACAGTAGCATACGCTACAGTACCGTATTTTTGAACAATATTTTTTTAACTCAAATTTCAAATATTACAACCTACCCTCCTTAAAATAAATTTCATCCATAAAATTTGTACTAATCCGCTTCAATGCTATTTGGTCAGGTATTTTGGGTGAAGAAGCCTAGATATTTATTCTTCATCTCACTTTCTAGCTCCCAGATCACTTCCTCCAGATTATGATGTCTCCACAGAACCTTGACTAGTGGAATGTCCTTGGTCTTGAGACTCTATACCTTACGATCTAATATTCTGATTGCTGATTCCTCGTAAGTTGCCTTATTTCGAAGTACAACTTCCTCCCAATGTATGATATGTGATGGGTCTGATTCATACTTCCACAACATCGATACATGGAATACATTATGTATTGAGAACATTCAGTTTAGCAAGTCCAACTCGTAGGCACATTCACTAACCCATCTAAGTATTCAAACGGACCAGTGAATCTTAGTGCCAGCTTCCCCTTGACTCCAAACCTCTTAATCCTCTTCTATGGTCTGATCTTCAAGAACACTCTGTCGCCTAGCTGAAATTCTAGAGGCTTTTTTCTCTTATCTGCATAACTTTTCTATCTACTCTAAGCTGAATCTAGCGTCTTGTAACACCCCGAAACTTTGCGATTAAGCCACGTCGTGAGTCGATATAAAATGAATAAATTAATAAATTGAAAAAAAATTGATGTTGGTTGAATTGAATTACCTAATGAGGATAATGAATGAACTAGAGTAATGTTTTAGTCAAATATTGACATAAAGTATAATTTGATAGAATAGTTAAGTATCAGTCGATGAAATTATTAAGGAGTAAAAAAATCTAACAAATTTTTTAGACGAGAAAAATAAGGTTTTAAAGGAATGCGTGGAGAGTAATTAAATTCAAATTTTGGGTTATTGGTTAAATTTATTAAACAAAGGCAATATACACATATATACAGATTTATATAATCAAAGTTAATAGATGTGCAGAAAAATAAACAAATAAATAAAATGAAAAAAATATAATAATAATAATAATAATACATAAAATAAAATATATGTATACACATATCTAACAGAGTTAGCGTGTGAAAAAAAATCAATGGGCGGTGGGAGAAGGTGTATCAAAGAAGAGAGCTGAAGGAGATGGGATCTCGAATTATCCGGATAACAGAGGATTGAAGGAGTAGTTAGCAGAGTGTCGATGTGGTGTGATTAACTTGAAGAAGAAGAGAGCATCGTGTTCTAACAAAGAGGAAGATGAACTGAAGAAGGTGGTGCGGTTTGGTGAGAAGAACAGAGGGGAGAAAGAAAAACAGAGCCATGATGCTCTGTTTTTATTGCTGCTCGAACGAAAAAGAAACCGTGCATGAAGGTGATCGGGAAACAGACAGAGGAGAGAACGGAGAACAAAGCAACGTGTTCTGCTGCTGTTGTGGTTACTGCGGCCAGACAAACTCAAGAATAAGGAGTAGAAGGCAATAAAGAAGAAGAAGAGAACCAGCTCGGCTGGTTTTGCAGCCGCTGCTGCAATGAAGAAGAAGAATAGAGGAAGGAAGAGGAACCGGAAAACAGGGGCTACTACTGTGTTACCGAACGAGAAGGAGAAGATGCAAAATGAAGAAGAGGAGACGTGGTGGGCATGATGCAGTTGCAGCCGTCATGAGACACGATCAGAGGAAGAAGAAGGGAAGTCATGGCAGTTGCTGCTGCTGTTAGTTGAGGAAGAGAAACAAAAAGCAGTGTGCTCGGGGGGCTGTGAAGAAACGAAAACAGGGAATGAAGAATGAGTTGCTGCGGCTCCAGGTTGCTGCTGCTAGTACCATTGAACGAACAGGTGATGAAGAAGGTCACGATAGCAGCTACTGAGGGAGGTGGTTACACGAACCAAAGAAGGAAAGAAGAACAGAACATGAAATGAAGGAATTTCAGCTACTGGGTTGATGTTTTTGTACGCAGGTGAGCCTTACTGGTTCGTGATGAAGAAGTGTGACATACAAGCTGCTGTTCTGTTGGGTGGACTGTGAGTAGTGGTTTGAGTGGTGAGATTGGTACACCGATTGGAGATAAAATGGTGGCTTATGAGATGATGGCTACCGTAATGCATAGTGTGTTTGTAGTGGTAGTGAAGAGCAAAAAATCTTCTACAACCGGTTCGTGATGTTGAGAATTGAAATAGGTTGCTTTGGTGTGTCAAATTTCTAGTGGAGTTAAACTGATAGAGGTGAGATTTGTTGCCAGAAATGTTTAGGTGTTGAATGTAGTTGAAGTGTGATAATATTGCTAGACAGTGATTAGATATTTGATTGAGGGGTTGAATCAACCAAGAAAGAAATTGAACATTTCTAGAAATTTAATATTCTTCTGATGAAGAAGATTGAAACTTGTGCGCGTGACTGTTGGAAAATGACGAACAGGCGACGAAGAAAATGGTGACATCGTTTGCGCAACAAGGAACGTTTTGAAAGGTAAAATATTTTAATTTTGGATTTTAATTTTAGATGATATGAAATTATCTTAAATAATTTAGGTAGGAAAACAAAAATGAAATTTGAAATTTGGAAATTTGAGACAAAGAGAAATCTAATAATTAATTGTGAAAACTAGTTTAGAGAATTTATCTAACAATTTAAATTGAATAAGTTTTTATATGAAATTATTTATAAATTATTGAACATGGGGATTAATTGAACTTATAAAAAATTAAATTAATTAATCTTTTAAATTAGGATAAGTTTACAATTTAATAAATTAAATTAGTTAAGGACATGAAAAATAAACCTTAGGAGTTTAAAATTTTTTTATAAGAAAATACTAAAATCTTAGACTTCGGAACTAAACTTGGAACGTCTAGAAGTCTTATTTTGTTTATAATTAAATTAATCATGGTGTTAATAAATTATTTAAATTACAACGATTAAGTTATTAGAACTCTGATTATATAATAAAAGCTTGCAAGTAAATTTTTAAAGTTGAAAATTCAAATTTAGGAAATTTAGAAGACTCGGAAACTATTTTAAATTAGAATATATAAAATTTTAGAATTTTAGAATAACCCTAAATTAATAGGAAGTAATGTTTGAACTCCATAATTATCTTAGAAATTATTTAAGCTTAAGAGTAATGTCATTAAGTGTTAAATTTCAGATTTATATATTTTAGCGTATCGAGGATCTCAAAGGAAAGCAAGGAGCCCTGAAGATCGACGAAATCAAGTGGGCGAGACTTCTTTGCTCATTTGTATTATATGGATTTAAGATTCAAAGTATTTGTGTGAATAGTTCTAGGTTGTTAGAATTTTATTAGGAAATTGATTGAAATTGTTTGGTCTATATGGATGATATGTGATCTATGATGATTTATTTAGAATCATGCATAATCATCTCATGTCATGATTGAATATAACGATTTGCACTTAGATTTACTTAATTATAACATGCATGAACAGGAAGATATGCATTTAAATGCCATTGGTTATTCATGCACATTATCATGTTGACTTACAAACATAGTTTGAATTATATTATCTAGTGTATTGTACGATGTCTAATATTTTTGAGATTGTTTGTAAAACTAAAATAAGACGATGGTGTATTAAGAATCCACGTACCGGTGCAATTGACGAGCTCGAGGCGGATCAAGGTGGCATCTCCTATATGTCACTGCTTGAGATTGTTGAGCCACAAGGTAGATCGTAGGTATTTCCACCTAGAGCTAACCGTGACAGCTCGAAGTCTTTGGTAGATGGTACGATGCTTGGGTAAGTACACTCTCTTAGGCTGTGACGTGAGTGTCGATTGATTTTAGACGGTTATTGGAACCTTCTGAGATTTGATTGGATCACAGGGAATACCGAGAGGCATCTCAACCCTCTTCCGGTCTTAGACCCCGACTCAAACAAATGAATGTTTGAACGCCTAATGGTTGAAAGTGTTTGTAATATTTTGAATTGAGTCTGTATAATGCATGTGATGTGTAGGATCGATCCACTGAGCTTTTGAGCTCAGTCCCACTTTATTTTTTAGGTACATTTGGATATAGAGTATGTTATCTCACCTCAGAAGACTTACAATTTAAGTGGATGCCTCATTGGGGAGGACGTCCGGGATAGTAGACTTGGAGGTCATGTTTTATGTGTTTTTACTGGACTGTTTTAATGGAATTACATTGATTTGGACTTGGGTTTATTTTATCTTTAAATGACTTTTCTTGTTTAACGATTTTGGTTTTAATAATAATCTTTAAGGTTATTCCGCTGCATTGTTTACGAATTTTCTTGAGAAATCCAGTAAATGTATTAAGAAATTATTTTAATTCTTTTGTTTTGTATAAGAAACTTTTTCAGATATTGACTTGAGAACTAGTTGTTATGAGTTTAATTTTGAAGAAAAAGGTTTGGACAGAACGAAAATTCTAAGGAGCACCTTGATTTTTATCGGGCGACGATCCACACGTGAGGTAACACGTGAACGGAGGTCCGACTGAAAATTGGGGTGTTACACCTCTTCTGAATCAACTTTACTTGAGTGATCACCTCCTCTGCCAAAATTATGATGTAAAGCGAAAGTCTTTGTTTGACACTATGGTTTTAGGCACACCATGGAGTCGTACTATCTCTTTCACATAGAGTTCACCCAGTTTACTGACTTGGTCTGTAGATCTAATGGGCAAGAAATGTGCCACCTTAGTGAGAAGATCCACAATCACCCATACCGTATCTTTTCCTTTCAATTTTCGAGGTAATCCAGTGACAAAGTCCATGGTTATGTTATCCCACTTTCATTCAGGGATTGGGAGTGGTTGTAACATTCATATGGGCTTTTTGTGTTCAACTTTTACTTGCTGACATGTTAAGCATTTAGAAACCTACTTAACTATGTTTCGTTTCATTCCTCACCATCAATAGGTTTTTTTGAGGTTTTGATACATTTTATCTCCACCAGGATGCATCGTGTATTTCATTTGATGGACTTCGTCTAATATGATCTTTATGCTTTGTCCATTTTGAGAAGCACAAATTCTATTTTCAAGTTTCATTGTGCCTTCGGTGTCAATTCTAAAATCTGTTTGTTTGCGTTGTTTGACTCTTTCAATTAAAGTTAGATCCATTTATCTTGCATTTTCTCTTGTCTGATCTGATGCAGGAAATCTAGCTTGCAAGTCATGTTGTAAAGGTATACCTTCTTCTCATTTGAGGTGACATCCAAGTTGAAATCCTCGATCAACTGGTACATTTGACCTTTTTCCTCATCTTGTTTGTTAAATCTTTAACTCAAGGCATCAACCACTACATTAGCCTTTCTTGGATGGCAATGCAATTGAAAATCATAATTTTTAAGAAATTTCATCCATCTTCGTTGTCTAAATTTAATTCTTTCTGTGTGTAGATGTACTTCAGACTCTTGTGATATGAAACCAGATTAAACTTTTCACGATAAAGATAGTGTCTCCATATTTTTAAGGCAAATACAATGGCTGCTAATTCTAGGTCATGTATTAGATAATTTTGTTCATGAACCTTCAGCTGTCGCAAGGCATATGCAATGACCTTTCCCTCTTGCATTAATACTACACCAAATCCATTCTGCGAAGCATCAGTATACAAAATATATCCAACACCATAGGTAGGAGTGACTAAGATGGGGGCCGAAGTCAATCTCCATAATTTCTTTGCCAAGGTATGTCAAAGAAAAAACTCATTTTCTTTGACATTGTCTTGACTAAATCTAAAAACTTAAATTTAAAAGCCTTTTGCACTTGATTAACATGCAAAAACACCATATGCACATGAATTAGATCAAGTATATCTTAATTAGACTTAATGCAACTAGGTATGGACTTAGCTCACCTTGGATCAAAATTTCCAACAACTTAAAAGTTTCTTTCATGTAAAGTAGATGATAACAATGCCTTAATTTTATAAATCTCATTCAAGCATCAATTTATCCGTTCAAATATGTGCAACAATTTCTAAGGAAATGAGGTTTTGTGATGACTAAATATAAATATAACAATAAGAAAAAAAGAGGTTTCATGAAGAATGAAGGAAAAGTGGCAATGTATTACCACATGGAATACATAATGAGGTGAATAAAATAACACATTTCACATAGGTCATCTTCTTCATCTCAATTTCCTGCAACAACAAAAGAAAAAAAACTCATTTTTCATAATCCTTCTTAGGGTTGTATCTCCCTATTTTCTTGACCAAAACACACAAAATCAGGCTTGTTAAAAAGAGGAAAACAAGGCCAACAACATATTGGAAGATCAGCTCTTAAGGAAGAGGTTTGGGTGATGAAAACTTTTGCAAAAACTTGAAGTTATACATACTTTTCTATGCTAAACTTGCATTCCATGCATATTTATGGTGTGTTTGTATGCATGTTGAGTGCATAATAGTGTAAACCATGAGTTATAAGTTTTAATTGAGACTGAAATAAAGCCTTTCATGGCAAGAAACCATCCCAAACCATGGCTGAATGGTTAGGAGTGGTGAAGAAACTCATAGTGTTGGAAATTGTCCAATACTAAGCCGAAAGCCTAAAAACAGGGGTAATGAGCCTATTTCGCAATCTTATAACATTGCATTGGGTGACCCGTAATGAATAAGGCCTAGATAATCTCAAATTGGGATATACCATTAACAGATTAAGCTAAGAACGAAAGAGTTTGGTGCTGGTTTGATCACCCAAACCATGTGATAAATATGCCTACTTGAACTATTGGACAGAATTAGATAGCAAAACTTATTCAAGTGAGGTATAAAACTAACCTAGAAACCCATGTTAGAATGTTTCAAAAATTATGAGCTTTGATTAGTAGACCGTAATATAAGGAACATACTGGTAGAGTTTCACTGAAAACACACTAGTGGTTTGAGCACAATAAACTCATAAATATGCTATGTTAGAACAATTTAATAGAAATTTTTCATTTCAGCCTAAAATCAAAAATAGGAAAAACCATATTAGCATTGTCCTATGAGGCTGAATTTTGGTTTGTAAAACCTCAAATATCTAAGTAGATAATATCCAAAAATTAGCACAACTGAGTTTGGGAAAGGGGATAATCGAACTCAAACTGGACAATATTGACAGACTCAGTCATCTACAGTTGTATGTAAAATATGACATCCTCAAATATTGAATAAAATTTTTGGGGATTATTTGAAAGGTCTTATTAAAATTTGAAAAGTTTGATTGCATTTTAATAAATAGATGTTTCTCAGTAAAATTGGAAAATTTATGACTTAGATTAGGTACATGTTTTGCACAAGAATAGAGATGCAATAGGGTACTGATAATAGTGACTTCCAATACGTAAAAAAATCAGAAAAAAATCCCACTGATACTAGGATGATTAAATGGGACTCTCCACAAATATATAATGAACTCTCAACAAATTCTACAAATCGCAACATTATACACTGACCTTCGCCTAAACTCAAAACCAAGTGTATAATTGTGTAACATTAGATTAATTAGACCTAACAAGGTGGCAATAGACTATTTACAATTAGAATGCATATGTGACCCGCAAGCACCTATTGATCATAACTATTTTATAGACTGTAAATACGAGCCAACAGCGTGTAAATTGGTATAGTTGACACAGTGAATGTAATTAGGTCGTTCAAGGCTCGGGGAAAGACATGGTTATATATATATCTGTGAGTACTTTCTTTAATTTATCGACTTAAGCATATGCATTCCGTTCGCATTGATTGTACATTTGCATTGTAGATTTTTAGTGTGTGATGCATGGTTTATCGAGTTTTATGTCTCTTATGGACTTAATGCAACTATATATATCAACTTAATGCAACTACTTGATCTAATTTACAAATATATATATATATATATATATATATATATATATATATATATA
>JAJIYU010021591.1:0-10014 GCA_030144865.1 Tinospora cordifolia | reverse complement strand
TGGAGTAGGGGGGTTTATATAGGGCCCTCTTCCAAATAGTGTCTCTATCTTTCCAATGTGGGATTATTCCTTCCCACACATGCCCACTTTAACATCTCAACAAATGAGATATTTCATTTATGAATGTCTTTCCTTTACACATTTCTTCTCTATGTATATTACCATCATACTAAACGAAGTATTATTTTCATGAGTGCATCTAATTAATACTTTGTACACATACTTTTCTATATTATTATCATACTAAAAATATTATTTTCTTATTCAAATAGAGAAGCATATATTTATCCAACAATTCTTATATGTCTATTATTAATCAATGTATATTCATTTATACTTCTATGATAACTGATTAATTGCATACCCATGACAAACATATATATGTATTTATATATAAATATATATGTATATATGTTTTAAACTCAAATTTCGGTTATTATGTCACTAAAATTCCAGGTATTACAAAAAGCTTAATGTTTTAGTGTGGTTCAGGCACACTAATGGGGCTAAAAGTGCTCAGCTTTATTATATTGGGAGAACTATCAAGAATGAAAAGAAAAGAGGGTGAATAAATAGATGATAGGTTGGGAAAAATAGATCCTAGAAGATGGCTTAGGTAGGACACACTAAGTGCATGAAAATTGTAATACTCCAAAAATTTGTACGAAAATTCAATAAATAAAATAATTTGAAAGAAATCAACTTTAAGAATTTCATGGAAATTATGGTGAAAAATATGTATATCTCGATGTACGAAAGGATTGGCAAAATAAAGCAAAACACAAAAACCTAAAAACCTGAAAAATGATTGACTACCACGGTAATAAAAGCACTACCATAGTAGTGCCTCTTTTTCCTAGAAACCCAAATTGGAAACTCGCTCAATGACTACCACTATAATGCAATGGTTGCCCAAAAAATAGAAATAAAAACAAGGCCTGATTATAGCAGTAGCCTAACGCGGTAATCCGAATGAAATTTGCACAAAAACAAATTGTAAAGTTTCTAATACAACTTTGAGAAACCTCTAATGTATTGGCAACTTCTAAAACAACTTATTGCTAAATTATGTGCATGGGGAACAAGTAAATTGGAATTTTAGAAAGATTTCTACAATGAAGACACCCAGACTTTTCCATGCATGTCTATTGGAACTCTATCTAAACCCTAGCTTAGGTAACGATTCTCTTTACTCAAGTAAGAATGGACCAGTTCCTTCTTGCTCTCCCAGTAGTGTCTTAGCATCCCTTTTTCATTCCCTTTTTCTCCATATTCTAGGATGTTATTATTATTTGAGTCGTTTCTTTATCCTATTAGTTTATTAGTTTTAAAATTAGTTTTCACACTATCATTAATATCATGAGCATTAATAACATAAGCATAACATAGTAATGGTGTGCCAAAAGTAACTGACATCAAGGTTCATTCATTGATCAAATGACCTTTAATCATTACATTCGTGCCTTTGTACATACTAGTGTTTAAGTAACATCATAAGACACAAAAATCAAGAAGATAAGGATAATAAGTTCTGGCCCACGTCCCGCAATTGAAAGGGTGAAAATAAGGATAATAAGTTCCTACTTTTGAAAATTGAAGGGGTGAGCTCTACAAGCCCGAGTGAGCTTTACGAGCCCAGTGGATCATTCTAATTCACAGACAATCTAACAATATTACAAGTACATCATATAATCAATCACTTCCATATATTAGGCGATACAAACAGAAGATTATTTTTAGTCGGTCTAGGTAGGGTGGTCGACCCTAGGGTGATTCTAGTACCTCTGGCCAACTGAATCCTGAAGGAACATCACTAACATCCAGGCTATGCGTCCGTATGTCCAGTAGTTTGCAGACTCAGAAGATACGCAAAGCACAATCGAGTTTCTTAAGTGTAATCATACACTCATCTCTTGATCGAGATGTTAACGCGAGAACCGCCATTGATTGTGTTTAGACCAATCAACCACTCTAAGTGTATTATTATCTTATTAAGAGTGATCTTGTATTTGGTCACTAACGTATTCATGAATTAAATAATAATTCTCTAAAAAATAGATCCTTCATACCTTCATGCATATTAGTATAATACGTAACATTCATTTAATCATGTCTTTACCATGCTTGAATTCCAAAATGGCATATTCTCATAGATTACATTCATCTAGTAAATTTATGTGCCTATCATTCCATACACGAACAACATCATGCATATGCTCTAAAACTATCATGTTCATGTGCATATAATCATAGTAAACAACACACATTCAAATCATGTTCTCATTATTCACAGAATCAATGCAAATATAAACATTTAATCATATGATCACTAAAGGGTGCATTCTACTACCACCTAGGTCATTTTATATATAATATGCAAGCAAATACAATTAAAAAGCGTGTGAGTTGAAAATCATCTCCACCTTGATTTACATGTTCTTTATGTTGCTTGATGCTCGTGGTGGTGTCGGTCCTCCAAGATTTCTATAAAAGTATTTGAGTCTTAGTTGGTATTCAATTTAGCTCCTAAACTTGGCTTTAGGTTCAAAATAACACATGAACTTTGACATAGGTTGTTTAAAGTCTAATTTATGAGTTACATCTACAGTAAACCAAATTTCAAGAGGCCATAACTTAAGTTTTGAGACTACATTTTACGCAATACTTGGGTCTATCATATAGTGCTTGTGATAAAGAACGTCATAGCAATGACCGTTTTTTGCATCCAGACCCATGTTTTAATAAAAATGCACATAAAACTTTGGGTGCTCGATTGCGGTCATTCTTAAGTCTATTCTATAGTATACTTGACAAGGTTCGACATGGTAGTGGTAGTTTCGTTGGAACATGCCTCCACCATTCCAGAAATGGCATGAAAGTTACTATCTCATAACTAATGTTGGGCGATAATTTTTGAAAAGCTTATTTTGGCCAATCTTTGATGGTGAAGGGTTTGGACCTTTTTGGGCATTCTATGGTCTTCAAAAACTTACCCAAAGTGGTGTGGTCTTTTAGGCTATACTGTAACTAAAACTTTGCATGAAATAAAAAGAATAGAAAAAGAATTTTAAAGAGACTAACGAGAGAACTTATACCTCAACTTTAGTTATTCCTTCCAAGCTCTCCTTATAATAACCCAAAATATTAGAAATCAGAAAAAACAAATTCACAACATGAAGACCGAGGTCATCACAAACAAGACTGACGGGACCCCTTTCCTCGGTTAAAGGGCGGCCCGACTGGCACAGTGGCCCGACGAACTCACACACCATATCGAGTTCGTCCAACCACTGTTAAGCCTCAGCGATATCAGAACAATTAAAAGACTCGGGGCGAAAGTAAATAAACATACGGAGAGTGATCGTTATATTACATAATTGTCATGTTCAAAATACACAGTTAACCCCACATATATACACATATACAAAAAGAATGACCGACATCTAAATTAAGGACCAAGAAAAGGGAACAGAGAACGTCAGGGGAGCTAGGTGATCACCATGCCCTTCCCTTTATCAGCCAGCAAAGAACCTGAAATATTAGTAGAGTAGTGAGCCCTAAATCAACGTGGCTCAATGAGTAGTAAGACTAGCATGTCAACCATAACCAACATTCCAAAATAGTGCATGTATGCATGAGCAGTAAAAATGATATAATATTTGAATGCATGGCATAGTATAAAAGTAGTTATGAATAGTGCAACAATTTCAGAAAACATCTAAAATGCATGCCAATTAAAAACTACATCCAAGCTATGGTTAAATCAGCAAACCCAACCTATGGTCATCGCTCGAGCGAGTCCTGAGTCAGGTGTACTGGCCACTCGAGTGGATCGTGAGCTAGGCGTACCCATCGAATACCCTAACCCCGATGCTCGGCCCTCAAGTGTTATGACTTGAGCGGGTTCTGAGGCTAGGCTCATTGATCATGTGCCCTATTCTTGACGCTCAGCGCTCGAGTCTAATCCCAATCATATCATGTACCCTGATCCCGACGTTCGGCCCTCGAGCCTATGGTCTCGCTACCCATGTACATCTTCATTTTTCCAATCATTCAGACATATCTCAACCTTATGAAACTATTTAAACCATGTCATTTCACACAAGTTTCATGCAAGGAACACAAGTCATAGAAAACACCTAAATCAAACTACTCACCTCGGGTCCCGTGCACTAGTGTCCTGTCAACAATCGACCCTGTCCCATAGTGTTCACTCGAGTTTACATTATTTAAATTCAATTTCAGTTCGTTATAGAATGTGGCTTAATCCCTCCTCGACTATCCCTAATCGGTCTCGACCGATCCAAATCCGATTCGATCGGATTTGGTCAATCGATCAAACTTGGTCTACGAGTCAAACTTAGTCAAAATTGGTCAACATGATCAATTTTGGTTATCCTTGGTCAATTTGGGTCCAATTGGGTCAAGTTATGTCAAAATTGTGTCAATTAAGCAAATATCCCCAAATTTCAATACTTAGCCCAAATTCAAGCATTTGCCCTCTTTGCATAGTGAATTTATCGATTTGTTTGCGACTAATTCATAAGTCGGATTTGCGTGAAACTTTTCAGTTTTTATGTACACTACTTAAACCTTAATCAAAATTTTAGATTCTAATTTTTGGACACATTTACTAAGATTTCTAAGTGCATTAATAGGGACTGTGGAATCTCGTACCTCATGTGATAGACAGTCAAATGGTGCATCAATTGACCACCTTACTAAATTCAAATTGACTGAAACTTAGTACACACAATCTTGACATGTCTAGAGACTTCTCCACCAAATTTCAGCTTAAAATACCTACATTTGGTTAGTCAACTAGTCTCCTACTTTTTTGTCCTGTAACAGATTGTTCAAAACTTCAATTTCCTATGATTTTTCAAGTACCTATGCATATCTATTGCCCTACTAATTTGAGGCCCTATCATACATATTTTGTATAACCTAGGTTCCAGAATATTGGTAGTTCAAATCTCATCTCAAAACAATAAGCAATCATGGTCATAAGCATTCCTAAAGACACCTGACAACATAGCACATATCAACAGTTTAAGAATTTTTCTAAGTACCAGAAATCAGCATGTAAGTAGGCATTTTGGCATAAACATAAAATTGTTCACATAAAGGCTTAGGGGTTCGGGTTTTTACATTCTTGTAGCTTCTGGTATGAGGTTTAAAATGCCTCAGATTTCTGTTCAAACGGATGTCCCTAACCTCTTCAAATGATACCCCAAAAACACTTTCGAGAACTGTTTCCTACTAAAATTGTTGAAATAGTGAGCAACTAGTCAACTTTAAGGCTCTATAAAATGTGGTTAGGATCTCAGATTCTAATTTCTATCACTTGGAGATTGAAATACACATGACAAGGAAGAAAATGAGTGCTTTTACCTCAAGAACGGATCTCAGATGAACTGGGAATCGCTCTCTTAAATATCAGACCAACATAATTTTTCTGCAGATTTATGTTGCAACAATAGCAAACATCACCTTTTCGTGGTTGTTTTCCTCTCTAGTTGTTGTGCCTTTTTACAAAGGGCTTAGGAGTTCTTTGAGAGGGATGTAAGAGCTTTGAAATGAGCTAAGTTTCAGAGAAAATGGACTTGGAATGAAGGAGATATGAGCTCTGAAATGTAGGTTGCAGAAATTGAAAATCTAAAATTTCTGCTCAAGGATGGGTTTTTGTTGCATGTATGAAGCTCCCTTGCATGGCAAATGGGCTACCACATTTTCATCATTTATACAATTATCTTTTCTTAAAATTGAATAATCCACCCAAAAATTACATTTTTTTCTTAAAAATTTCATTAATTACTCTAAAAATTTCATAATCATTCCAAAAAATCAATAATCAATCCTAAAATCATGTTCTCTCCAAAAATTATATTTTCCTTATAACTTCATGTATTTTCTCCTCAAAATTATATTTTTTTAATTATTCCAATCTTCTTTAATAAATAATTTAAAATTAAAAAAAATTGAAAAAACTCATGTATTTTCCTTAAAAATTTTAGAAAAATACATGTATCGAACCCAATAATTTCTGTGTATCAAATCATGGGTTGTCACAAAGACCAAGGTCCTCACACGAGGACCAAGATCCTTCATTCAAAAAAAATGGGAAGTCATTAGGACCACGGTCCCCAAATTTGGGACCATTGTATTGCGTCAATTTTGGTGGAATCGTGAAGATCGCGATCCTACTAATGAGGACTAGGGTCCTACGATTGAAAGTGGTCTCGTGAGGGGACCTTGGTTCTGGTTTGGAAGACCACAATCTTGCAATAACAAAAATTTGTAAAACTGGCTAAGACGTGCAACTGCGGTCCCGCAATTAAGACAATCTTAAGATTGTGGTCCTATGATTGAAAAACAGAAACGGTGCACAAAAAACCCTATTGAAAACCCAAAATGTCTGTGTGTATGTATACATTTGTGCGTGCAAAACCCTAATCACTAACCCTTCTGTAGTCGCTCTCCTCTACTCGTGAATCGCTACCTTTTTGCAATTCCCTCTTTTTTCTTCTCCCATCCTATGTTCTCCTTTCAACAACCATACTATCAGAACCGCACAAATTGAGTGCTACAACTACGCAGCGTAACATTGGAACTATAATGGCACACGTGAAAAGGTAAGATTCAACTCTTGGAGATTCACGTAAAATCTGTATTATGTTTTGTGGTGAATGAAATCAACCACACTGACTCCTAACCCACAGTTTCAATCTTAACAATGTAACAGAACACTAGAGACATTTTGATTGTTTGTTGGAAACAAACAGAGAGGAAATACGTAGAGCAAGTTATAATACATTTTTCACTTCGATTATGATACATGCCTTGAGTTGAATATTAGCATATTGAATCATTGCGAATGAGAAAAATGGAACAAAATGCAATTGACCCTCTCGGGGTTACAACTAAGATCCATTTTTTTCGTATTTTTTGCACATACACTTAGATTTCCGCCATACATGGAAGGAAACTATGCTACTAGTCAACTATTATGACTCATTTGCACACCTTATATGCCATTATGATTTGAAAGTATTAAAATGTTTGAGTATTGAAATTATACACATTGAATCTTAAAGGTTGAGAAATCAAAGCTAACACAGTAAGGAAACAAGGGCCCAAGGGAACAAAATATCAGGTGGAGATAATTACCTTACTCCTTAGTCTTATTTAAGTTTCAAATATCAAACATGATTGTTATTTGTTTAATTTAAGTTCCTAGAAGCATGTTAGGGTGTATTCAAATATTAATTTGATTTCGTGAGATCTTTGTTGTGTATGAATGATGTATAACATGTTTAATGTATGCATGCTTGCTGTTTACGCCATTTTATGATATGAGATTATATGCATACTTGAAATTGCATGTTCATTCAATACGTTCTATTCTGAGATGTAAAGCATGATAACAATGAATTATTATGTGTAACGAAAGTAAGTTAATTTAAGATTTGAACCATGTACTGGCACAGTGGTCTACAAGGGATCACTATGGTTGTTCTCGCAGATGGAATGATGATTTAGCCCCTAATTCCCGATGATAGAATGATGGGTGTGACCCTAGTTCTCTAGTGATGGAGCGATCAGTGTGACCTAATTCCAGGGTTGAGTAATGGGTGTACCACATTAGCCATTAAGAATTTGGCATATAATGCATTTTCCTTATTTTCTTAATATGATGATGATTAGAAAACACCGAGGTAAAGTTTTTCGGTCAAATTTAACAACCGATAAACAATTGAATGTTTTAAATGTCTAATGTATGCTAAGTGTTTGTTTGTTTGATATTTTGACTTGAATAATATTATGGATGTACTATGTATGATACATTGGGTTCTTGAGCTTACCCCACCTTTCTATTTGAGGTGATCTTTGAGGCGGTTCGAGTTGATAGTACCACTAAGTACTACAATAGCTACAAACCTTATTGTTGAGGTTGTTATCAGAGCTTTATTTGTCCGAGTAGTTGGTTTAGACTGGGTGTTTGGCCCTCCAGACTAATTTTAAATTATTAATTATCTTTATGGTTTAGACTTCGGCCACATAGACCATGTTTAGAGATTTCAGTTGGAAACTTTATTCCACGTTCTATTAAACTTCAAATGTTGAAGTTAATGATTTAATTATTTAATGATCTTTGCATACTTTCCATGTGTTACTCCTTGGTGAGTCCACGAGTTTGATGATTTATTATTATGAGATCTGATATGTCCATATGGTATTTAATGAGAATTGAATGTGAGAAAAGTAACGTCCTAATTCTCGGTAGATGACATGTGTGCCGATATTTAATGGTGCGTCTCTTCATGCGCGACAGATGTGACAGAAACAAAGGACTGAGAACTGGGGTGTCAACTTCCTCCTCTTCCTTTCCTCTCAAGCACACTTCAATGCTTCAATTTGGTGTGAGGCAAGGGAGTCATGCATGTTTGTTTGCAAGCACTTGTAAGTATTAATAATGGTGGTTCAAAGCATATTATTCATGTACTTTAAGGTTATCTTTATTTAATTAAAAATGGCACTATCCTCTTTAATTAATTTAAGATGATAGTGGTGGTGGTTGAAGAATATTATTTATATTTTTTAAAATTATTTTTATTTAATTAAAAATAGTACTATCCTTTTTAAATAATTAAAGATGATAGTAGTGGTAGTCGAAGAATATTGTTCATGTATTTTAAAATCATTTTTATTTAATAAAAATGACAGTGGTGATGGTTAAAGAATATTATTTATGTCATTTAAAGTCATCTTTAATTAATGATGGTGGTTGAAAATTACTATTATGATTAAAAATGGAGTTTATTTAATTTTTTAATTAATTAAATTAACTAAAACAATTAAAATAATTAATTTTACTATTCATGGCATTATTAATCAACTTTACTATTCATGATACTATTAATTGACTTTACTATTCACGACATTATTAATCAATTTTACCATTTATGACACTTTTCAAATATGTTAATTAATAAAAATAAGTAACTTTACTATTCATGAAACTATAAAACAATTAATTATTTGATAATTTGATTTTTATTTATTTATTTATTTAGCTATTATTATTATTATTATTATTATTATTATTATTATTATTATTATTATTATTATTATTATTATTATTACTAGTGATACTATTATTACTAGTAATACTATTATTTTTTACCTTTATTTATTTATTTTATTTTTTATTTTTTTTAAGTTTCCTTGCTGTTCTGAGCACTTTGACAAGAAGCTTGTCATTTAATTTGATCGTTTTGTCTTTGAAATAATTTTTTAAAGTTTATCGTATCTATGTCAAACTGGTTGATTAGTCTAGCTCCTGATAATGGTCAACCTTTGTTGACTAAGGTTATTTGACAATTAATTATAGTCATCTTGGTTAATTATCGACTTAGAAATTCGAGGGTATTACATAGGAATGGCAGAAACAAACCCAAAAAACCAAATTGCACACTAGTTACCGCGGTAGTGCAACAATTACCGTGGTAGCCTATCGCAGTAATGGACTGAAAGTCTATTTTTTCATCCCTACACATTGGTTATCGCAGTAACATTTGTTCCTACTGTTGTACACAAACCTAAGACCCTAATTAGACCCATCTAGGGTGATGTTCTCGCATGTTATAGGCCATACATGATAAAAGACCATTAGGTTATCATCCAAGAATGTTAGAAATACATAAATAACCCATCAGTCTTGATTTTCAAGGTGGAAGGATCAATGGGCATGGGCTATCAAAATCAAAGGGATTAAGTGATTAAGGTAGAGTTATTTCTAGATTTTACCTTATTTTGATTCAAGTATTATATGTATGAATGCTTGTTTAGCTTAGAAATATGTCATGATTCTACATGTTATGTTTGACTGCATGCTTTGTGATATATATATATATATACATAACAATATGTGATCCCATGAGCATTGTATGTTCATTGACATAAATATCATGCTTAGATGTTTACATATTTGTCTACCTGTTTTAAACTATT
>JAJIYU010021587.1:0-10000 GCA_030144865.1 Tinospora cordifolia | reverse complement strand
ATATATATATATATATATATATATATATATATTAGTTAATAATAAATAATACCAATTACGTATATGTTCACATCTTGATATTTAATCAAAATGTAATATTTGTACGAATTGGTAGGACAACCTC
Source organism: Tinospora cordifolia (assembly GCA_030144865.1). Taxonomy (NCBI): domain Eukaryota; kingdom Viridiplantae; phylum Streptophyta; class Magnoliopsida; order Ranunculales; family Menispermaceae; genus Tinospora; species Tinospora cordifolia. The sequence continues at coordinate 9,876 of JAJIYU010021587.1, read as the reverse complement.
TAGGAAAGGGCAGTGAGACAGATTTTACTTAAAGTAATCGGCTTCCTAAGACACGATAACCCATCTCCCTTTCAATGTTTTGCTTTCCTTGGGACAAAGCTTACCTATTATCAACCCAAACTTATAGTACTATTTATAAAAGTCAAGAACAGAACATAATCAATCAATAAAATATTAAGTAAATTCATTTATTTGACTTTTGATTTTTGATGTAGAAGATCATACTAGACACAACTACAGAGCATACTTTCTTAGTCAATATAATTACATATAATTAATAGTAAATAATATTATATATAAATAATCATACATGTGTAAACAAAATGTACTACTCAAATATTTAATCATATAAATCAAAGTATACCTTCAAACCTTTTCTTTCCAAAACTCTTGTGGCTTCGAAGTTGATCTTGAAGAGCTAGCTCGTGCTGATAACGTGTTATGAATCAAACTAGAACAAATTAAAAAAAATGAGAATTTTTTCAAGAGAAGGGAAAGAAAACTCAAGAACACTAGAGAGGAGAAAGTTTTCCAAGAGAGAATTGTTCTCTTTGTTGATAATTTCTATGAGACACAAGACCCCTTTATATAGTTTTTTAGAATGGGGGTTACATTAATCATAATGATGACATTTAAATAATCCCATTAATTTGGACATTATGAGATTTAGAGACTACATGATACTAAATATCAAAGAGGTTATAAAGACATTCAATATTTAATATAATTATTTATAACAAATTACATGTTTATAAACAAACATGCTAAAAACTTCTTATGCCATAATAAATGATTTTTTATTGATTAAATTTATGTTGTTATAATTTCTAATCAATATTCATTATAATTAGTTTAAAATGAATTAATCATTAAATAAATCTAATGTTTTTATTAATGGAAATTAGTTGTGATTTCAAATAGCAACATTTTATTTCTAAAACAAAGCTACAATAGAGGGTTGAAGTATTTCAGTTATCAAATGACATCTTTAACAATAAGCTCTTAAAAAAAGAATAGCTAATTTTTGGAGAAAGAAAAATTATAAAACTTAAAAAAGTAGAGTTATCAAATGCAGTCTGAGTAATTGACAAATAAACATCAAACTTTATTTGCTCAACTACATTTGATATGAATCTACTAATCAAATTGTGCTTTCATCATTTTATGGGCAATGGTATCACGTTGTCATTTTAGTTTGTAGGACTGTGTAACAATTTTTTGTTTTATTTTAGTTTTTAGTTTTTAGTTTTTGTTTTTCTTTTTTGAGAATGTTAACCAATTCATCAATTTCACCAATGTTGGTATCCCTTGCATGTTATGGTGACAATAATTTTTTTTATAATAGTTAATACATACATACATACATACATACATTTATATATATATATATATATATATGAATGTATGTATGCATGCATATATGTACGTATCTGTGAAAAATATATACGGAATTAAAAGAAACTTTGAGCATGGGAATTAAAAAGGTATTGCATGCATGCTTTTGATTTTCATAAGTAGGATATTGTGCACATAAAGATATAAAGGTGGGTTAATTTAGTGGATCATTATTACTCTTCATGACTGCTTTCATGAAAGAATAATAGTAAGGAAGGATAGGCTTATTGGGTTACACCTACATGCACAAGGAATGACAGGACACGTATGGGAATTGATATTATTCTATTTGGATGGAAGCCACTACCAGCAGCTATTTAATAATTACAAGGAAGCATAATTGCTAGGCATTATTAGGACAATGAAAGCAAGAGTACTTAATATAATTAATTGCAAGCAACTCCAACTTTTCTTAATTTATTCATGTAGTGCAAACTTAAATAAATTACTTTTAAACTATTCTATATTTCCATGGCTATTCGCTTTATTATAGTTTAATTATATCTATATATATAATTTCAAAGAGCCTAATATCCTCGTCCATAAAAAGTGTTAGCCTTTTTCTATTTAATAATGTTTGAAGAATTTAGTAATTATATGTGAATATACTCTTGTGAAGGCCTGGCAAGAAGAGAAGAGAGATTGACCTTATTACATGAAAGGATTTAGATGGATGAGTTGTATAAATCTTACATGGTTGGAAATTTTGTACACATGTATGTATTATTAAATTTGCATTGTGATTTATAATGTTTTATCTATCATTATTTGAATTACATGTTTATTTAAATATATTAGTATCGTAAATAAGAAATACTTCTGAGCAAGTCATAGCTCTTTTATTCTTTTTAACATGTCAAGAATAGATAAAAAAAGAAAACAACCTGTGTGAGTAGTGTAGTTGATTATTCTTTGACAATTAGAAAGCACACATACAGGGAAAGGAGAAACCTCAAATTAGACGTTCATTGTAGTCGATTATTCGTTATGGTTGCTTGAATATGTTAAAGAATTTTGGAAACTTATATTTGTATAGATATAATATTATCATTTAGTATTTATATTAGATAGAAAAGTATGATCTTCTTTTGAGACTAGTCATAGATTTTAAAACAAGTTTATAAGGACCATTGTTATATAAATTTTGAATGCTATAGGTCGGGTATGATTTATATTTTGTCGAAAATATTGAAATCTTGGAATATGATAATTATGTATGTACTCAATTTAAATTTTGAGATATATACACTGTATTATCACATCAGTGGAGAACATTTAAGAAAAGAAAACTGTCCAATTAATCACCTTACAACATAGCAGCATAAGTATATCAATTTTCGACATAATTTTTGAGTCATAATAGCATATTTGTGTGTGTATTTCTTAGATAATTTAAATTATAAATTATACATGTATATGTCATTCAACCGCGTCTTGTACATAGTATTAAAAAAAATTAATTGGGTTCCATTATGTATAATACTACATCATTTATTACTATTAAATGAATGAATATATGGTATAAATATTACACATACCTTTATTCTAATAATAATAAATATATATTGAAGTTGTATAAAAATAAAGTGATTGGGAAAAATGCATGGGGAATAATACGCGTTCACTTGCGAATCGTGGTATGTATTTAAAATGTCTTTAGCTAGCAATTCTCCTAGTATTTATGTAAATAATGTAAACAGTGAAGCCACCGACTGGGGAAATTTCTCCATTCTCTCCAGCCAATATTCCGAGTGTGTACATACATAATTTGAACGACCTCCACCGTAACATAGTTCTTATTCTTCTTCTATGTGTATTGCTGGGTACATGGATCCCATGGTGGGGCGTTGATATCACGAGAGACTGGCTCCCACCTCGCCAGCTACGAGCTACCTCGAATTTGAACTAATCCCCAAAACCCAGACCAAGAAACGAGTAGGTCCATAGATAGGATTTTTCTTCATGACCAGAGCGCCGCCTCGTTAACCATAAATATATCTCATCATAATTTGAATTGAAAATGAAGAAACAACAAGCCGTGCTAGCTGTTCCAACGTTATTGCCAGCTACTAAGTATTATAGATTATTCTCTAAGTTGGGAGGTCACGCGTTATTCATAACGGGCCTTTATTGCTTCTTTTACATGTATAAAAACCATAGCTCTCCAACCCAAATTCATCATCTCTCATCAACCTCATCAGCTTATAATTAGTACATAACACAAATTCTCTGTAATTTTTATCGTCAAAATGCTACTACAACCTTTCTTCTTCTGTCTACTACTACTATTTGCAGGTTCTGTTTCTGGTAATTTCTACAAAGATTTTGATATTACTTGGGGAGGGCAAAGAGCTAAGATCATGAACGGAGGACAAATGTTAAGTCTATCTCTTGACAAGGCATCTGGGTCTGGCTTCCAGTCCAAGTCCGAGTATCTGTTTGGGAGGATTGACATGCAGCTCAAGCTTGTTTCCGGCAACTCTGCTGGCACTGTCACTGCCTACTATGTATGTATACATATGTATATATATTTCCATGCTAATTAATTACTATTTATTTATATGTGTATATAATACATGCGTGTAATAGTATGGTAATTAAAAAAAATAATGTCATTAATTAATTGGTGTATCTTTATTGTAGTTATCTTCACAAGGAGCGACACATGATGAGATAGACTTTGAGTTCTTAGGAAATGTTAGCGGGCAGCCTTATATTGTTCACACCAACGTGTATGCTCAAGGCAAAGGTGGGAGAGAGCAGCAATTCTATCTCTGGTTTGATCCTACCAGGAACTTCCACACCTATTCCATCGTTTGGAATCCTCAGCGCATCATGTAAGTCTTGTAGCTAGCAATTAGCGATATATATATATATATATGCACTTCTGATTGATCTGTTCATCGATTAACTATGTGCCTGCGTGCTTAATTTGATGCATTTATTTATTTATGATCTCAGATTCTTGGTGGATAATACACCCATAAGAGAGTTCAACAATGCAGAGAGGTTAGGAGTTCCATATCCAAAGAGCCAACCGATGAGGATATATTCGAGCCTATGGAACGCCGACGATTGGGCAACGAGAGGTGGTCTTGTTAAAACAGATTGGAGTAAAGCTCCCTTCACAGCCTACTACCGCAGCTTCAACGCCAACGCTTGCACTGTTTCTTCTTCTGGGTCATCTTGTTCATCACCGTCGTCATCTTTCTCAGCTGGTACGTGGCAAACACAAGAGCTGGACGCAATGAGCAGAAGAAGGCTGAGATGGGTGCAAAAGCATTACATGATCTACAATTACTGTGCTGATCTCAAGCGTTTCCCTCAAGGCTTTCCTCCCGAATGCAAACCTTCTAGGTTCTTTCGAAAGGTCAATTAGCTAGGACTACAAACGCGTGTACATTTTACTTTATGTTAGTAGCACGTTTTGAATTATTATTATTATTTTGTGTGCCTGAAGTTTTATTCAATTCATTTGGTATCTTTGCGTGATTAATTAGTCTTTGTATTGTAATCTAATAATATATGATGATGATGGAAGTTTGAAAAATTTCACAAAATTGCTTGAAATAGTTCTATATGTGTTACTACTATATATGGAGGACAAAAATGATCGTATAACTTGAGGTGTGCATTTCTTTGTTTAATGATTACAAATATTGCAATTGCAGAAAAAAAAAAAGAAAAAACTTACTAACATTTTTTATAAATTAATGTTCTTTGGTTGAATTGAGGGCATTCAATGCCCCTGTCGATGGTGAAACAAAGAATTTGACTGCAACGTATATAACAATATATTTTCGTAAATTTATACTGCATATACCACAGTAAAATTTTTAATTGTTTGTTGTTCAAAAAAAAAAAAAAAAGTCCCCAAACATTAATTAAAATGAGCATTTAGTTACCAAGCCCAAAATCTCAATCTTGAAGATTTTTGGTCGTTTTTTTTGGCCAAAATTATTGATAGAAATCTCTTATGTTGACCAAAATGTGCTGTTCATTAAAAACATTTTGGCAACTAAAATTTTATTCACCAAAAGTTTTAGTCACTAAAAGTTTTTTGCACCTAAAAGTTTTTTGGGTTCTAAAACTTTTTGGAAATAAGTCATTTTGTCGCCAAAAAACTTTAGAAACAAATTTTTAAAACTTGATCTTGATGATCTGCATTGGTATTTCGTCATGCTATTAATTAAGTCGCATTCAACATGCTAGCCGCGTCTTAATTATTAGGATTAGAAGCAACTACTTTGCTTGCCTAAGCATAAATGAATTCTTATGAGAATAAATAGTAATTAACTACTTACATAAATAGGTAAGTATGAAAATAACGAATATAGTTGCATAATATTAAAAGAATGACACCTGAAGTTACTCGGCAGCTTCATCATCAAATAGAAGTTTTTTGCTCTTTTTTTTTTAATTTTTAATTTTTTAAGTAGTTTAATTTTTTTCAAGCTTGTAAATTCTAGTATTTGAATATACTATAGTTCTCAATTCTTGTTATAGACAAGGAGCTCGCTAGGATGATGATCAAATCCCTTGAAAGGGAGAAAAAAAAAAATGATAGAAACAAAGAAGAAAGGACAAAATCAATTTCGGAAGCCGCCCTGCTACATTCTTAGTCTTGTGATGGGAAGCATTGACGTTCATGTAAAGGAATTATCATAGTTGTTCATAAATTAAATTCGAATCAAATTAATTTTGACAAGTAAATTTATTTATTTATTTTTAAAAAGGACATATTGGTAGAATCTCAATATCGATCTGATTATCTCGATTGTTTATCTTAAACATGTAGTATTAATGCATGGACTCTACAACTGGTAATTTGATTGCCAATCATGCGGAGACGACCTACTTAAGAAATAATTTTATGACTAAATTATGCGGTAGTAGCATAAATATAAATAGCAAGTCTAATTAATTTATTCCTACATGACAGATTAGATTAGATCTCATAAATATTATGCATGATTCAGTGTATTATTCCTTAAGCTTGCATGGATCCTTATTTTCTATGCTCCTCTGAACTAGGAACAGCTAGACCAGTGTTGGAAGATTTTGGTGGTAGAAGCCTAATAGGTTACTTTGAATCACTTGCAAAGGATAATTAAGGAGCATTTATACGTTATATAAATTAATAGCTTGATCACATAATACATAACTTTTGGAGTCATCTTGTTGCTATCAATATAACAATATTTCATAAAAAATGAAGAAGAAAGACTAGAGCTTGCCCTATGTTTAATTAACATAAATATTAACAAAAAGCAATCGTTTATTAAGTTGTACGTTCTCTAAGTATAAAGTAATTTATTTGCAGATTATTCCATATCTATTACTTTTGTTGAGGGAAATAGAATTCTACATCTTCTTGTGTATAAATAATGTTTCTTATTGGTTATACATAAGATATATTAATAAAAGTAAGATGATCTCGAAAAATGAAAACTATAATTTTATGTACATGATTAATTTTGATACAAAATATTCTTGTAATATTATGTGAATATCCTTAAACTATGTATTAAGTATCGCCTAATTCTAGAATATTTAGCGTAGACAATGGGCTGGCTGGGGACTTAAAAGATATCTTGGATGCTAAAATTGTGCCTAGAATAACACTCAAAAGGAATTCTTAAAAGAGAGTTAAAGCATACATGCAACATGATTTATCTTAATTAATTAAATTGATTGCTTCTTTTTAAATAATAATTTATTGCTTTCCAAATAATAAGCATTGTATGGATCTCAGATTATAATAAGCTTATATCAAAATTCTATATTACTACTTCTATTCCATAAATTAAAAATTTTAGGCAAGATTTGATGTAGAATTTAAAAAATAAAATATGATTTCATTTTTAGCTGATTTGTTGTATGTATTTTTTATTTTTCAACTGCAATCTTTGTCACAATTAAATAAATTGTTGCACACCGTAAGATAGATATCAACAATTCATCAAATAATTGTGAATGATGCAATGGTATAGAAAATGCAATTGAAATATTTTTTTCACGTTTCCGTCAAAAAATGCTTATTAAATTTTAAAAACAAAGAGAACTTGTTTGGTTTTTAATTATTCGAGCTGCGTGTATGTATATACATAAGATACAACTGAAAACAAACAATTGCAATCGGAACAAGATTGCAGGAGAAAATAGCAGAAAACGAGCAAAAAAGAGAACCAACATGCCTTGTTTTTCTTTTTCTATTATTTAATCAACACAAAACTATTCCAAAGACAACTATATTTATACACATCAAGATTTGATTACGACCATTAGATCAACAAAAACCAAATGAATCTTAACCATTGACTTGTAACCACACAACAACTTCCTAACTGTCTTCCTAAACCACTACTGTTGCTGTTAACTGTTAATTATTAACTAATAGAACTAACAGAACTGCTTAACATACCTGCTACGACTATCACCCCCCTCAAACTAAACATAGGTGAAGAAACTATGAACAATTTGCTGACAAGAGAAAGAAACCGATAGGAGTGAAGAGGTTTTGTAAACAAATTAGCCAATTGATATTCCTTAGTTGAGACATGACAAACTTCCAACCGTCTTGCTACAATATGATCACAAACAAAATGAACATTTATCTCAATGTGCTTAGTACATGAATGAAACACATGATTATTAGCCAATGCCTAAGCATTCATATTATCACACCATATAATAGACTTAGAAAAGTGAGGCACACCAAGTTCTGACAGCATAGATTGCAATCAAATGAGCTCAATTGTAGTGTGTGCTAAGGAGCGATATTCAGCTTCAATACTGCTCCTAGCAAACATTGTTTGCTTCTTAGACCCCTAGGAGACCAAGTATGATCCCCGAAAAACACCAAAACTAATTGTAGATTTCCTGTCATCAATTGAGATAGCCCAGTGTGCATCATGAGACACCATTGGAGTAGCCATGAATTTGCTTAATTTGTTGATAGCAAAACTAGTATCACGACATGTATAAGTCAACTATTGCAAAGGACCCACAACACTTCTAAATTGCTTGGCATACGAGAAGGATTCACCCTGAAATTTAGATAATTTGGCACTTGGATAAGCAAGTGTGTCACAAGGTCTGCAATCACTCATGTTATTGCAAATCAATAGGTTATGGACATACTTAGATTACGTCAAGTGAAGACCATCTTTGGTTCTAAAAGTTTCAAAATCCAAGAAGTAGTTAATGGAACCTAGAGATTTAAGAGCAAATATAGCATTAAGTTGGGAGATCATTTGTTGAATATTAGATGCACTAGTTCCTGATGTCAAAATGTCATCAATATTGACAAGTAATAACAAATAAGAAGTTGAGGTCTTTCTGATAAACAAAGAAACATCAGCCTTAGAGTTTGTAAAACCCCAGCTAAGTACAACAATCTTCAACTTGTGAAACCAAGCTTGAGGCGCCTATTTCGGCCCATATATTACTTTGTGTGATCTACAGACATGTGTAGGATATGATAAACAAATAAAACCTTTAGGTTGGTCCATGTAAACCAGTTTTGTCAAACCACCATATAAAAAGACATTGTTTATATCAATCTACTAGATATCCCAATCGTGTGCAACAACAAGAGGAAACACTACTTGAATAGTTGATGCCTTTATTACTAGACTAAAAGTGTAACATCCCGAAACTTTGTGAGCGTGCCACGTCGCGAGCAAATAATAGAATAAATAAAATAAAACATTCTTTATTAAATAAAAAATAAGAAATAAGAAATAACGATTATTAAACATATACTTACAAATCTTGGCTTGAAAAATGAATGAATATTTTGCAATGTCTGCGAACGCGACGATAAAAGAATTATGAAATAAATTAATTACGAGAGAAAAAAATGATAATAATAATAACAAAATAAAATGGTATTATTAATACACAAACTTATAATAAAGTCTACATATATAAAATTTAAATAAACAAGGAGTTAGATTATAAACATCTGAATATAAATATATAGTAACGCTTAATGTGATTAAGGGAAACAAAATACACAGATATATGTATATAACTGGAAGTTTAAGGAAACGGGTGGAAGACTGTAGAGGGGGTCTGTTTGGCTTACGAGGGAAGCTGTCCGGTGGTTAGCTGATACAATAAACCGAGAAGGAAAACTGGAGCAAGATGGAAAACAGAGGAATGAGAAAGAGGGGAGAGAACTGTGATTGCTGTTGCCGTTGCAGCTAGTGGTCTGCTGCTGTTACTGAGTGAAAAAGAAGAAGAAGCCGAAGAGGAACCTGCTATGCAGCAAGGCTGGGAGCAGAAGCTACTGCATGGCACCACGAACAGAAAGAGAGAACCAAGGAACGTAGCAGCAATTTTTCTGGTTCAATTGCCGGTTCATGGCTGTCAAAACAGAGAGCATGATTTGGAGATGAAACGGTGTGAATGTGTTGCTGCAAATTGACCGTAAGGATGGTGGATCTCGTTTGGAACTAGAAAACAGGGGGTGTG
>JAJIYU010021586.1:0-10007 GCA_030144865.1 Tinospora cordifolia | reverse complement strand
GACCCTTGGTAGTTAGAAGGTTGAAAAACCAATAGAGTTATATTTCAGTTGATTTGGCAGTTATTTAAAACCTTCTCCCTTAGTTTATGTAGTTTTATATTTAACTAGTGTAACGACTAGGGTCAGATGGGATTGGCCAGATCTGGTTGATGTCCTAGAGAAAAAATAGGAAATTTGAACCACCTGAACGGTGGAAATTGCAGTGAGTTCTCGGTAATTGGAGAAGGTTAATTATCCAATTTAATCTAATGCACCATAAATTATGAACCCAATATGTAAAAAAGCTAATCAATGTAACTTGGTTTGATGCCCCTTAAACTAGATTATAAACATTATTTGAAGAACTATCATGAATAAGTTACTTGAACACACATCTGAAACAATTCATTTATACGAAATTAATCACAATACCGCCAAATAATTCTATTAGATATCATCAATTGTAATTAATTACCAGTCAAGTACAAATAAAGGGACACATTTCAAATTATCTTCTTGAATTTTTTTTTTAATAGAGAATTTTTAGAATAGGTTTATGCATATTTTAAAATTAATACTATTTAAGTCAGTGTAAGACTTGAAGAAGAAGAAGGTCTTTGAACAAAGATTCGAGTCATTTTAGAGCCTGAAAGGGCAAGAGAGCAAAAGAGGTTTATTTCACGTTCTGGGTTTCGCAACACAGACTCTAATCACTTGACTAAACGATTCTTTCCAGTTCCTTTCACAGAACAATCTCTGCATCACCCTATGAATTCTCATGAGATCCACAGACTACAGGCTACAATCCAACAACACAACCTCTAACAAACACTCAAATAGGCTCAAAAGGCGTGCTTCATTAAAAGCGTCTTTTACAAAGACGCTTTTAGTGTTCACTTAAAGCGTCTTTGTAAAAGACGCTTTCAGTGAAACACTAAAAAAGCGTCGTTGTAAAAAACACTTTCACCATTGAGCTTTCACCACTGATCTTTCACTGAAATCGTCTTTTCTAAAGACAATTTCATGAAAACCCTGCCAACCCATCGAGCTGAAGTGGATTTACCTGGAATAACAAAAATTACATTTATTTTCTATCTGGACGCTACTGTAGTAAATTGGGTATCTTTGGTATAACTTTAACAAGTTTGATATTTTTAAATTAATTTTGTTTTTTTGAGATAATCAAGAAAAAACCCCTACAATTGTGGACGCAACTGAAAATCTTAAGGCATGAAGCTGCTTAAACATACAAGTGAAGAAGTTCAAAAAAGTTGAATACCATTTTGAAAAAAATTTGAACAAAGACTCAAATTTATAAAGGTACTAAAATAATTTTAGTTATTTAATTATTTATTTAAATTTTGTGATCTTGAATTGAAGTTAGTTTAGAATAAATTATAAAAGGAATTATCTAACTCATTTTAAATGTTTAGAAAATTCGAAAGGAAGTTCAATATTTTTAGAAACCCAAATTAAAAGATTTTGTAAATAGAATTCTAATTTAATTAGAAATGATTTTTATATTATGGATGATGAATAATATTAGAGATTTAAAATTTAATTATTTTGGTTAGTTAAAAACATGAAAAATAAATCTTTGAAAGCTTTTATAGGAAAAGAATGAAATTTTAGACCCTGAAACTAAACTTATAATATTTAAAAGTCTTATTTTGTTCGTAACTAATTTATTTATGATATGAATAGATTATTTAAATTTGAGGAGATTCAGATATTAAAAAAAATATATTTTATTTAATACTGGATGCAAATATTAGAATAATTTTAATTAGTCAAAAATAATTAACAAAAAGCCATGGAAATTATTTAGTATCCTTTTAGTTAGGAATTTATTTTATTTAAATTGGGAAAAAGAAATAAGAACTTAAAAATAATTATTATAATGATTTTTTATTGCAGATTGATATTTTTGGAACGAACTCTAGCGACGACCGAAAACAAAGGGAATCCAAAAATCCAATTGGGCGGGATTTCCTTACTCATCTGTATTATACGGATTTTAAATTCAAAATATTTTGATTGAATAGTTTTAGAATATTGAAAAATATATGAACTTGTTTGACTTGATTGGAGTGTTTTGATGATAACGTGATGATTTGTTATTTATATTCTTGCATGCATTTATAGGAATTGCTCTATAACATTCTATCATTCACTCAATTAATTTATCATAGTATTTGCATAAATTATTCACTTGATTTGATATTATTTGTGTGTTGGTCTGGTATGATTGACGTTGCTTGCAAACTAAAATAAGACTAAAAGATGATTAAGAATCCACGTACCAGTGCAATTGACAAGCTTGAGGTGGATCGAGGTAGCATCTCCTATATGTCACTGCTTGAGATCAACGAGCCACTAGACAGATCGTAGGTATTTCCAACCTTTAGCTGCCTGCGACAACTAGAAGTCTTTGGGAATTAGTATGAGATTGTGGGAAGTACTCTCTCTTAGACTGTGATACTGAGAATTGACTATTTTTAGATGATAATTGGAAATTTCTATGATTAGATTAGATTACAGGGAATACCGAGAGTCATCTCAACACTCTTCCGGTCTTAAATTACAACCAAAACCAAATGAATGTTTGAAACGCCTAAAGTGTGAAAGTACTTATAGTGTTTTGAATTTTGGTCTGTATAATGCATATAATATGTAGAAATGATCCACTAGGCTTTCAAGCTCACCCCAATCTTTATTTTATAAGTACTCATAGAAGCAGAGCATAATGATCAACACCGATTTGTCTGAATAAGGTAGAGGTCTATACATTTTGGATTCGAGTGTTTCTTTTTGTGAAATATGAACAGATTGAGTATGTACTTAATTTGTTTTGCTTTATAGTTTACTTGTAAATAAATATTTTTGCCATAAGACTTGAACTATTTTATATGAAATATTCAGTTTAGTCGAATGTTGATAAATTTTATTCCGCTGCAAGATTTTAAATTTATGATTTTGAACTCTATTTAGTTTATTGTAAGGCTTCAATGAATGATACAGAAAAATGATTTGACTACTCACTAAATGGAATATGTTTTGAAATTGTCTTAAAAAAATTTGATAGAAAAATATTAAGTGGCATTTCGATTCTCAACGGGGGACGACCCATAACACATGATGGGAGGTCCGATTGAGGATCGGGGTATTACAAAAATGTAAAATAAAAATAAAAATAATTAGAGATAAAAGGATTAGATTTTATATTCCTAAAAATTAATATAAAATAATTACAAAATAATAAATTTTTACAAAAACTATTAGTACACATAAAATAAGAATGTGTTTATAGCAAGTGTTAAGTAGAAATATGATGCAAAATCTGCATGAGATTTTTATAGAATTTTTAAAAATTAAATTAACCATGTGATCAACATCAATCATTTATAATGATTTTTAAAAATAAAAAATAATAGTGGCTAAGTTCATAGTGGAAAATTAGAGCAATAGTGTACATATAGTATACTAATAACAATAATAGTGCCCTATTACATAAAGAAAATCATGTTGATTAGAAAATTATGAAAATCTTAAGTCTAAAATATAAAATTATCATAAATTATTAAAAACAAAATTTATATTTTTTAGGCTGATATCTCGAATAGATCTAAACTACTACAAATTTTGAGATATTGAAACGCCAGTACAAATGAAAGTGATATCTCTCTCTCTCTTGTACTATTTTAATTAAGATAATTGATGTGAATAATTATTTATTATATTGAATTAAATTATTAGGTCTAGAAGCATGCTAGGACACAAATGCCATGCTATATTAAGTTGATATCCTATGGATGATGATCAAGTTTTGGCTATTTAAAATCTTATTGCTTGTATGCATGCAAATATAATGTTTACTTTGATTTTTTTTCATAACCTCCATTAAATAAAGATGATTAACCATGTACTAGCACAACCATGGGTATTGTCCTTCGAGGAGTAGGTTTAGCATGGTGTATCCATGTTTGATCACCATCAATAAATTCCCAATGGAGATAGGTGGAGTTTATGGCAATGGATTGGCATTTTACTTCTCTCGCATTTGGCTTCTACATAATTTTGTTTAGGTTTTTCTCATAGGCTGAGCCTTGCTTTAGAAGTTTCCCCAATAGTTAATGCCTTTATGGGAAGGTGTCCTTGAAGGTTGATACTTACTTTAGGAGGGCGTCCCTAGACTATACCTTAAATCAATTACGGGAGACATGGAGGTTAGTCCTTTTGGTCTTAATGACTACCATAAACAAACAATTAATTGAAATGCCTAATGTTTAAAAGTGTCTGTATGTCGTTATTTTAGTTATTATAATGCTTAAGATGTGTTTGAGATGATCTAATAGGCTCCTTTGAGCTCACCCCTTCCATTCTATCTTTTTTTAGGTACAAATTGAATCGGGTCACTAAACCCTGACGAAGTCTTTTGACCTAGTCATAGTCGACCATGGAGCCAATATCCATGTTTTTAGTTTGTTTGCCAATTATTTTAATTTAGTATCAATGCAACGACCAATTCGTCAAACTCAATTATGGTCTTATTTTTATTCATGATATGAGAACTAGTTCATGGTATGATTTAATATTTAATTTATTGCCTTATGATTAATGTTATCCATTGCATATTATGATCATCGGTTGTGAGATGTGGTAATTTGCATCATGATTAATGTTATCCATTGCATATTACGATGATCATCGGTTGTGAGATGTGGTAATTTGCATCATGATCAATGTTATCTGATGCATATTATGATCACTGGTTGTGAGATGTGGTAATGATGTAGCATGCTCGACCTTTGATTGACCCCATGACTATTGTTTAATGTTTATTTATCTCCTAACAGTTATTACACTCAAAGGCATTTCAATAATTTAGCCTTGGTGTAGTTAGGTGATCAGAGACCGTGGTGTTACACATGATATGAATTCGGTGAATGTATCACCATGAGCTTGACCACAAGAACGAGTTTATGCCATGATCAAGCCGAGCTCACGATCATATCATGCTATCACGATTTTTTTTTGTGATCCTCGCTTACAACCTTATGTATTATCTGTATAAGGAAGATGTAGATGAATCCTTAGAATTTCTTAAGGAAGGAAGATCTCAATCTCATCATATTAGTGATCTTCTTTATTAGATACATCTTTAACATCTATAAATATCACTCATGACTACAAACAAACGCATTGGCGCATTCTTAATACTTATTATACTTGACATTGGAAATTTTGAGCAATAAAGAGGGTTTTCTCTCTAAGTTAGTGTTGTTCCCATCTCTACACATATTTCCCCGATTTACTACTCGTTGGTCAATTTTTGCACCAACAATTGGTGCCATTTATGGGGACAAAGAATAATTAGTTCCTCAATATCAATGGTAGAGATAAGCTTTAACACTATCGATGCACTAAGCTAATAGCAATTTCACTGGAAGTGTTATGTCCATAGTGTAGATGACCACCAGCACACAAGAAAAACTCTGCCCCAAAATAGCAACGATTAATGCGTTAGAGAAAACTGTAGAAAAGATGTTGAAAATGATGATATATAAAATAGTAGTAGATCTTGCATGCCATGCTTGTTACTCTTTTCCAATGAGAGTTGCCACCTTGACGTTAGTTGTAACAAAATGTAATAGGAGAAAGGGGTTGTAAGCCCCCTAAAAGCTGAAGTGCATGCTTGAAACTTCAATGAACAGGGTTGGTGCATTCATCTAAGGAATGTTGAAAGAGCTCCCTTGAAATGACATGTGTAATGCCTTAAATAAGAAGAGAAAGCAGAGCATGATGAGGATGTCATCTAGCCCACCTATTATTTCCCAGGAGCCAAGGAAAGTAGAGCATGATGGGGTAAAGTCACTCATGCCATTGCAAATGGTCCTCAAGAAAATTGCAAGGTCATTCCCATGAAAGTAGCCTACCAAAACAACCCCTTCACCCTATCTAACTCATCCACAAGATGAGTCCACCATATTATCATCACCATTTACTTGGGAAATTTAGAGTCAAACCCCTCCTAAAGATGCAAAGACATACAATGGGAAGGTCTATGAGGGAAAAACTAATTCAAGAGAGCACATTGAGAACTATTGAGTCTGAATACAGTGCAAGATTTATGATGATGCAACAATGCACAAAGGGTTCTAGATCATTTTGGCCTAGCAAAACTATAAAAGGCACTGGAACCTAACTCTAGGCTCCATCTGTTCATTCAAAGAACTAGCCCAAAGATTCATGGTTCAATTCTAAGGAATGAGGGAAAAGGAGAAGAAGGTCGATAGTCTGTCAAAAAAACCTTGATAGAAGCATGGAGAGTCCTTCCTCAAATTTAAAGATAGGTTTGAGGTAGCTAGGGTTAAGGTAAATAATTGCAATGAGAAGACACTGATAGCAACCTTTCAATTTAACTTATATTTTGATAAGTTACATTACTCACTAATAAAAAAAGGCCAACAATTATAGAGAGTTGTTAGACCGAGAAGAAATATATATCAAGATGGATGAGCAAATTGAGTTTAAGAAGGAAGAGCATGATTTTTCTAAAAGAGAAGAAAAAAATTGGAGGGATGATAAAGGAGACAAGATCGACAAACCTAGGTGAAGAGATGAGGTTAACTGGCCTAAAAAGAAAAGTTGACATGCATATAACAGTGTGTACCACCCACATCCCATTGAATGCATCCAGGGAACAAGTCTTGCTCAACATCCAAGATTGTGAAAACTTGAGGTAGCTAAAGAAGAAGATGAACACGATGCACAATCAACAAGATCGGAGGAGATATTGCAGATCTTATCATGATTATGGCCAGAATACCAATCAATGACCCTATCTAAGAGGAAAACTAGGTGGATTTTTTCACAATTGAGTATTCCCTCAGTAGCAAATAGAAGATTAGCCCTGGCGAGTGGAACTGATGAAAAAAATTCAAAAAAACTTCAAAGGAGATATAAATCAAGAATTTAATTGAGCCCCTGAGTTTTATGTCAAGGAGGTTCGTATGACAACTCTTCCTAAAGCTCAACCAAAAAAGTAGAGGAGGGACCTTATCATCTCCTTCTTTGATGAAGAGGCGATGAATGTCTATTGCCCCCATTATGATGTGCTAGTTGTAGTAATTGAGATTGTGAATTACAAAGTGCATCACATTCTATTTGATAATGGGAGTAGAACCAAAATACTCTAGTGCTCAACCTTCAAGAAGTTTTGGCTAAGATAGAAACAAATCTGCCCCCATAAGTAGCTCCTCCTCAACTTCACCAAGAATGAAATCATGCCATAAGAATAAATTATGCTTGAGGACAAGCATAGGCTACTACCATGGTAAATTTTCTCGCTGTCAACGGAGAATTTGCTTACAGCACCATGGTGAATTTTCTCTCCTAAATGACTTTAGGGTTGTTGTCTCCACTTATCATTTGGCTTTCAACTTCCATTGAAAAAGGGGTGAAGTTGGTGCAAGGATGTAACACCCCACCTTCTGATGGACATTTTTGAGGGTACAAATATCGATATTACCTTCATTCATCATTAAAAATAATATGATCAATTAATACAACACTAAATAAGAATGATGCTTTAACTAACCATTCATCGTGCACGAATAGCTCATAGCTCATCAGGGTCACTTGAGAGATGAGACATTATTAAACTATTCTTTATCGGTGTTCAGGTTTCAAATGTAGGACATTCCCAGCCACATGAATCCTCAATAATTTAGAGAATAATTTAAAACCTTTAAATAAGATAAATCAATTAAAACTGCAAAATTTAAAATGTTCAAAAGACATAATTTAGATGGTGCTACATAAGGCTCAATGGCCTATATGATTCCATAAAACAAGTCTCAAACTAAAAGAAGATAAACTAGGGCCAACATGCCTAACCGAAATAAAACTACTAGAATGATAAAAATAAATGCTAAAGGAAGGCTCTTATGAGCCCATGCTGACCTGTGATCATAGTGTACCTACAAAATTTAAAAAGGGGTGAGCTTAAAGAGCCTAGTGAATCGATCCAAATATTTTACTCATTATTTCAACCAAATAAAACACATAACACACACTTCCAAATATTAGGTGTTTTAAACAACAAATTGTTTTAAGTTATCACAAGGATCGAAAGGATTCCTCCTCGATGTCCCCTTGTGGTTTGGGATATTATTCAGAGGTAACCCCCTAAGGTCGGTTACCTAATCATGAACCTATCTAAGGAGTGAGGTCCTCTGTGAATCTCAGTCCTGTCTCATCAATATTATCATCCTGATAACAAGATCAAATCTCAATAATTAAATAAGGCCAAAGTTGAGTCTAGGTTAGGGACACCCACGATAACATGTAATTGCTAGTCATCGCCCCAATATGTGGTTAAGATCTTTATTAGTCTTTTCTTAATGAATTTCATAACACAATATAATCTATACGTATTAACTTTCAAAATGAATTCTATGGCATTTCAACCATTAAATCATGTCATCAACACAAACATTTATGATTTATTGAAATTGAAATAATAATCTAAAATTTGGAAGTCATCTCTATTTGTTCAGTGTCCGACTGTCTCAAGATTCGCACTGCTCCTAGATCTATCCGAGATACTGACCTAATTCAGATCAATAGTTATTTTTTTAAGTAACTTTATTTTTCATCATGAAATGTATTTTTCATGTTTATTATTTATATTTTACTTTGTATTTTCACACTACACTGTAATTATTTTTAGTGTGTTTACAATTTTATTTTTAGTGTATTGTGCATTGCTGTCATAGTTTATTTATAGGCTTAACAAAAAGTAATATTTTTCATTCATAAATCATATCGTGATGAGTTAATTAGTCATTCTATTATTAGATTAGATCATGAGGTTTTAATTCAAAGATATTACGCATATATTGCATGATTATCAAATTGGTCTTTATTAATGATAAATAAAATCCTTATTTCGTCACCTTTATAATTTTGATAGAAGTAGTTTATTTTCTTAATATTTTTAATTGATGTTCTAGCGAGCTTTAATTTATTATTTTTTCTTATTAAATGTTTTATTTTCTATTTTTTAGCAAATTGTACTATTTTTACCAATTCTACCATTTGTACAATTTACTAGTTTATTTTTCTAACTAGATACTCATAGCCCATGAGTTTTTATGATTTTTACCTATTTAGATAACTCTCTATTAAATAAATTACTGATTTTTACTTTTCTTTTTATTTGGCTTTTTTCAATTTTTCTTTCAAATTAATTAATTTATCTTATTTATTGTGTATTATTCTTTCTTATGCATACAATAATTATATATCTTGACTAACACATATTTATTTATTTATTTTAATCTCTGATTTCTAAGTTTATCTCTGGTCTTTGAATTTTCTGAAAACTTCGTCAAATGACTTTAATTTTATTTTATATTTATTACTTTATAATTTCAATACACACACACACATACACACACACATATATATATATTTATATACATACATACATACATACATACATACATACATATATATATATATATATATATATATATATATTAAATTTCAAAATTTATTATTTTTACTTGTTTATAACCAAATTTTCAGAAATCCAATTTTTTGGAATTTTTCCTCTATTAATAATTTAATAAATATATTTTATACTATTTTCACTCTATTTTATTAATTAGGTCATTTTTACTCAAAAAAATTACTCTTGCTCAAATAATTTTGTAAAAATAATTTTTATCAGTTTTTGTAACGACCCGTATTTTTTGACATTGAGTCGACAAGTTTGAAATGTATTTTAATATATGAATTAATAAATTATAAATAAAAATACATAATTTTTCATAATGGGAGCTTATTAAGAAAAATAAAAGAATGAAATGATGTAATAAAACGAATTAATTGTTGCATGTATATATATATATATATATATATATAGAGAGAGAGAGAGAGAGAGAGATGTATACATATATATAAGATGATATAAACATAATTTTTGGGGGAGCTGATTTTTGAAATATATATCGGGGGGG
>JAJIYU010021583.1:0-10021 GCA_030144865.1 Tinospora cordifolia | reverse complement strand
TAAATTCAATCAATCATCTTCAAAACATCATCACACATGCAAGATTTATTCAAATTAAAATAAAGAAGTAAAGGTTAGAAGTCACTTCCACCTTAAATGCGTCCCTTCTGCACACCTCTGAAATTCGACAAAGTTTCGTTGCTTCAAGTCTTTCAAACACTCAAGAACACTCAAGAACACTCAAGAATAGTTCAAGATCACTCAAGAACTAAGGAGAATGCCAAGAAGAAGGCTAGAAGGATTCAAGAGGGACTAGTATGTTCTTGAATTGAGATGAATGAAATTGTGAGCATGGGGGTCCTTTATATAGGCTTCAAACTAGTGTAAAATGGCAAGTTTTTTTGGTGGAAAACTTGCAAAAATTTAAATTTTCGTGCCCCCCAAGCATAGAAAAATAGTAGGTATTTTTTTAGAATTTTTTGGAGTTTAGAAACATTTTTTTCAAATTTTTTTGGATTTTTTTCGAATTTTTAATCGGATTTTACGTTTATTTATCGGAGCAGCTAATCGAAATCGTAGGATCGTTCTTGAATCGCGCATCAGATCACGGTTAAGGTTTTTTGGATCATCTGTGGATCGTTGGATGATTCTCGATCGCGTCAAATGCAAGGGATTTGATCTGGACCGATAGATCTCCTCGAATGCAGCACGATCATCAAGCGATCTAAGATCTTCACCGTCGGATGAACATCGATCACAACACACATTTGCGATCATCAAATACGACCCGTCCGATTGTCCTCGATCACAGCACGCGGATCTGGTTCATGATTAACGAAAGCCCTCTGGACTGTCCGATCTGGTTTGATCGTTTATGCACCGTTCGATCTTCCTCGATCAAAGCAGCCGTTCGCGATTTTCCCCGAGCGCCTAGATCTGGGTCGTTTGATGAACCTCGATCGACGCATCAGATCATATATATCTCGAATCTGGATCGTCTGATAGTCCTCGAGTCACGCATGCTAAATTCTGGTCGTTCGATCTGGCTGATCTGGTGCATCCGGGTGTTGGTTAAGGGTTTGATCTTGACCGTGCGATAAGAGATCCTATGGATGATGGATTTCTGGCCGTTGGATCGTATTTCTAATTACAAAATCACTTCCTAAAGCTTCTATAATTCGAATTTTAGCAATTACCCACTTTCTAATTGATAAAAACTTAATTGTATTGCATAAATTATTCTATTTTATGTACTTACTAATATTTTTTCCTTTCTAATTTATCTAATATTATATTTATTAGATATTTTTCCATTTCTTTAATATTTTTAATGCTAATAATTAAATAATTTGTATTTTCCATTTCCATGTATTTTTATTTATTTCCTATTTCATTTTCAGATAATAATTTATAAATTACACACTATTATTTACATAATGTTTGATTTATTTTTAATAAATATATTTTATTCAATTATATGAATTTTTTCTATGTACGTATTCTTATAATATGTAGCATTAACATTTATTATGCTAATACATACCTTATTCGTTCACATATTAGCCAATATGTGTATTTATACTTTATTTTTATTTCTTTCTTAAGAAATTCCTTAAATTTTATAATTAATTCTACTAAATCTAAATTTTCATTTAATTATCAAATTAAGGTCTTATTTGCTTAATTTTTCTATATCTCTAATATATTTTAGTTTTCATGTGCCAACCCACAATTTGCACGTAAAATTAATTTATTCAACTTATTTTATTTATTTTAAATTATTTGACAAAATTCTGGGGTATTACAGCATAGATGGTTAAGAATATAATAAAATGCGAATTCCTAATAAAATTAGAATTTTCCCTTAAAAACTAGGCACTTAAAATCTACTACACCCTTCTAATTGAGGAACTAAGCAATCAAAAGCTTTGATAAGCTAAGAAAACATGTTTTCAGTGAGTAGTTGACACTTTGTCCATAAGACAAAAGAAAAAAATACTTTGTTAAACCATTCCATCATTTGCTAGATTGCAGAGAAACCAACAGAAGGTACTTTGAATGCCATGAGCACAAGCTTGTTAAAATGAGATAGAAAGTCAAGTTTATTGTTAAAGTGATGCTTTCTTTGAGCAATTAGGGATGCAAAACACCACTATCTGAAGGAGTTGAAAATTTTTGTACAAAATGCAATCTGAACGACATAAAGAAATAAGCTAGAAAGGTTCTTTCAAGTAAAGAGAATTAGTTGCAATCGAGTCGTTGGCACCTTCTCTATAGATAAAAATAAGAAAAATAAGTTGTTTGTTCATTTACAAGATCATAAGAAGTGGAACGAGGATTGCCCTCATTCTTATGAGTGGGTAGCTAGCTAAGAATGCGACGAGCTCAATTGAAAGCCCAAAATAATGTTTTTCTTGGGAGACAAGGGTCCCCTTAGCTTCCTTGCGCAGTTGAATGAGTTAAAAGGTCACCTTAAATATTTTAATTCCTCCAAAATGAAGCATGGAGCAATGAAAAATCACGTGAAAGAAAGAAATTTATTATAAATAGGCTATTTTCTTGTTCTTCTAATGAAGAGCATTGAATGTGACTTCTTTCATGTGTGCGTAAATGGTTAAGAATACAATAAAATGCGAATTCCCAAGAAATTAGCATTTCCCTTAAAAACTAGGCACTTAAAATCAACTAAGCAACAAAAAGCTTTGATAAGCTAAGAAAATATGTTTTCAGTGAGCAGTTGAATCTTTGCTCGTAAGATAAAAGAAAAAAATACTTTGTTAAACCATTTCATCATTTTCTAAAGTATAGAGAGACCAACAGAAGGTACTTTGAATGTCATGTGCCTTTTAAGATGCAATAGAAAGTCAAGTTTGTCGCTTTAGTGATACTTTCTTCGAGCAATTAGGGAAGCAAAACACCTTTGCTATCAAAGTGAGCTAAAAAATTGCTTACAAAATGCCATTGAAATGATATAAAGAAATAAGCTGGAAAAGCTCTTTTAAGTAAAGAAAATTGGTTGCAATCGGCTGTTGGCACCTTCTTTACAGTTAAAACAACAAGAAAAATAAGTTGTTTGTTCATTTACTTCACAAGGAGTGGAATGTGGGTTGTATTTGTTCTTACAAATGGCTAGATTGATAAAAAATGCGATGAGCTCATTTGAAAGCCCAAAACAATGCTTTTCTTGGCAGACAAGGGTCCCCCAAGCTTCCTTGGGCAGTTTAATGAGTTAAATGGTTACTTTAAATATTTTATATTTCCTCCAAAATGAAATATTGAGCAATGAAAACTCATGTCAAAGAAACAAATTCATTCTAAATAGACTATTTTCTTATTTTTTCTATGAAAGAACAATGAATGTGACTTCTTTAAATAATTTAGTCATTTGTAAGAGTGTAATGAAGATATAAATAGGTAATTTGAATTTCACGTGTATATAGGTGGTCAGGAAAGCAATAAATGTGAATTCATGGTGGAATTAGCGTTTTTGCTGAGAAATTAGGCAATTAAAACCAACAACTCCTTCTAATTGAGGAAGGAAACAAAAAAGACTTTCATAAATAGAGAAAATATGTTTTTTAGCAAGTAATTGGCTCTTTCTCTACAAGAGAAAAGCAAAAATAACTTTCTTAAACCATTTTATAAATTGCTAGAGTGCAGAGAGAGCAACAGAAGATACTTTGAATTCCACGAGTATCGAGCTTGTTAAGATGCGATAGAAAGTAAAGTTTATCATTAAAGTGATACTTTCTTTGAAAAATTAGGGACACAAAGCATTTTTGCTACCCAAAAGAGCTTGTAAATTGCTTAAGAAGTGCTATTGATATGAAACAAAGTAGTAAGCCATAAGAGCTCTTTCAAGTAAAGAAAATTAGTCGCAATCGAGCCATTGACCCCTTTTCTATAGTTAAAAATAAGAAGAACAATTAGTTTGTTCATTTACAAGATTATAAATAGAGCTACGTGGACTGCGCTTGTTTTTACGAGTACCTAACTAGCTCAGAATAAGATGAGCTTAATTGAAAGCTCGAAGTAATGCTTTTCTCGGGAAACTAGGGTTTCGAACTACCACTGGTTCTTAAATGAGTTGGAAAGTATCCTTAAATAATTATGGGTTATCGATTGTTTTTCTACGGAAGAACATTGAATATTACTTCCTTAAGCTGTTTGGTAGTTTGTAAGAGAGAAATGAAGCTAAAAGTTGCTATTTCGAGTTTCATGTGTGCGTAGATGGTTAAGAATACAAAAAATGTGAATTCCCTATAAAATTAGCATTTTTTTTCTTAAAAACTAGGCACTTAAAATCAACTTCATCCCTCTGATTGAGGAACTAAGTAGTAAAAAAAAAAAAGCTTTCATAAGCTAAACAAATATATTTTCAGTGAGCAACTAAATCTTTGTCTATAAGATAAAAAAGAAAAAAAATACTTTCTTAAACCATTACATCATTTGCTAGAGTGCGAGGGACCAATAGATAGAACTTTGAATTCTCCAAGTATCGACATGCTTCCTTCAAGCAATTGTGGACACAAAGCACCTTTGCTACCTCGAATCATCACCTATATCAAAAGGAGAAAGATCAACAACATTGAATGTTGCACTAATGTTATACTCACCCAGAAGATCTATTTTGTAGGCATTGTCATTGATCCTTTCAAGAACCTGGAATGGGCCATCCCCCCGAGGATGCAACTTGGACTTTCGATAGCTAGAAATTGCTTCTTCGCATATGCACCCACACCCAGTAACCTCGTTCAAAAACAATTCGTCGTCGTCCTTTGTTTGCCTTGGATGCATATTGCTCATTCTTCTTCTCAATGTGTTGCTTGACATGCTCATGAAGCTTTTTAACCAGTTCAGCTTTCTTATCTCCATCCAAACTTGCCCTGACATCAATAGGTAAAGGTATTAAATCCAAAGGAGTCAAAGGATTAAATCTATAAACTATTTCAAATGGAGAATATATTGTAGAAGAATGCAAACTTCTATTATAGTAAAACTTAATGAAAGGTAAACAGTCTTCCCAATTTTTCAAGTTCTTCTGAATGACGGTTTGAAACAATTGAGTCAATGTTCGATTGACGACCTCTGTTTGTCCATTAGTCTAGGGATGATCAGATGTAGAAAATAGTAACTTAGTTCCAATTTTTCCCCACAATACTTTCCAAAAGTAACTAAGAAATTTTACATCTCTATCTGAAACAATACTTTTGGGTACACCATGAAGACAAACAACTTCTCGAAAGAACAAGTCAGCAATATAAGTGGCATCATCTGTTTTATGGCCGTGTATGAAATGTGCCATTTTAGAAAATCAGTCAACCACAACAAATATGGAATCTCGACCTTTCCTGAACCTTGGTATACCCAAAATGAAATCCATAGATAGGTCAACCCATGGTTTATCAGGTACAAGCAAGGGTGTATAAAGTCCATTTGGTGAAACCTTGGATTTAGCCTTTTTATAGATGATACAACGGTCGAAAACACGTTCCACATCTCGTTTCATCCTAGGCCAGAAAAAGTGTTCTTGTAAAACTGCTAAAGTCTTTGTGACATCGAAGTGCCCCATTGATGTTCCCCCATGGGATTCCTTAACAAGCAATTCTCGTATAGAGCTTGCTGGTATATGCAACTTGTTCTCTTTGAACAAATAACCATCAACTCTATAGAATTTTCCAAAAGCTCCCTTTTTCACATCATGAAAAATATCACTTAATTCTTGATCATTGGCGTACAATTCCTTAACATGCTCGAAACCTAATAAACGTGCATTTAAAGAAGTAAGAAGAGCATACGTCCTAGATAAAGCATCTGCGACTACATTCTCCTTACCTTGCTTGTATTTTACAACGTATGAGAAGGTTTCAATAAATTCTAGCCATCTAGCATGCCTTTTGTTCAACTTACCTTGACCTTTGAGATGCTTCAAAGATTCATGATCTGTGTGGATGACAAACTTTTTAGGCCATAGATAATGTTTTCA
The DNA here is from genome assembly GCA_030144865.1 of Tinospora cordifolia. NCBI lineage: Eukaryota > Viridiplantae > Streptophyta > Magnoliopsida > Ranunculales > Menispermaceae > Tinospora > Tinospora cordifolia. The sequence continues at coordinate 4,095 of JAJIYU010021583.1, read as the reverse complement.
TGTCTCTAATGACCTCACAAGTGCATAAAGCTCCTTGTCGTAAGTTGGATAATTCAATGCAGCCCCATTTAGCTTTTCACTGAAATATGCAATAGGTCGCCTTTCCTGCATCAAAATAGCACCTATACCAACTCCCGAGGCATCACATTCAATCTCAAAAGTTTTATTGAAATTAGGTAATGCCAACAAAGGTGCGGATCATAAATGTTCTTTAAGAACATTAAAAGCATGTTCTTGCTCCTTGCCCCAATGAAAAATAACAGATTTTTTAATGCAGCAAGTGTGCTAAAATCCTTCACAGAACACTGATAAAAACTTGTTAACCCATGAAAAGTTCTTACCTCAGTAATGTTTTTTGGTATTGTCCAGTCCTTTATTGCCTTTATCTTCTCTTCATCGACCTCAATACCCTTTGCACTTACAACAAAACCGAGAAAAACAACCTTATCCATGGAAAAGTGCACTTTTTAAGATTAGTAAACAATTTTTCTTTTCTAAGAACATCAAGGACACATCTTGTAAGATGCAAGCGCATATTACAAGATGCAAGCGCATATTACAACATGCAAGAGCATATTACTAGAAAGTAGGTCTATGGCAACATGCAATGCTAGTCATATTAAGCATATTACAACATGCAAGCGCATGTTGTCTATCAAGATGCTGTTAAAAGGTGTCAATATTCTATGACATGCATTGGTTGTCATTGTAATTTTGTTTTACGACATGCATTGAATGCCATTATACGTTTGTATGACTTACAATTGCATGTCATAAATATTTTAATGACATGCATTCTGAACGTTGTAATTACGTTTACAACATGAGCTATGAATGTTGTAACTATATTTACAACATGCATTGTGAGTGTTGCAAATTAGATTTACAACATACACTATGAAAGTTGTATATACATCTATGACATACATTTTGAAAGCTATATTTACATTTACAACATGTATTACGAATGTTGTATTTATATTTACAGCATGCACTGTGAATGTGGTATTTACATTTTACAACATGCATTGTGTATGATGTAATAAGTTATTACAACATTCCATACGTACATTGTTCTATAACATTTACAACATGCACATGTACATGGTAAAAACATTATTTTAACAATAAGATTTAAATGTTGTAATTTATTTTTTTATTTGTATTTTTTATTGAATTGAAATAACTTGTAATATTTTACAAAAGTGTGGAAAGTTAATAATATAATTCTCTATAAATTTCTAACAAATTTAAATCATTAAAACAAAATTAAATGTATATTATATCAAAATCTAAATGTTCAAGTATGACATATATTTAACATCATAATCAAATCCAAAAGAGTTATACATGTAATACCAAATTACTTACATAAGTTTACCAAAAAAAAGAAAAGGAAGTATAAGATTTATATTGCATTTTTCTTTAATAAAAAAAATCCTTCGTAGCACAAGTCCAATCCTTTTCTATCCAAAATTTATAGTTTCAACCTGCATCACACATATAAAAAAAATAATGATTATAAAAAATTATGTATAAAAAAGCAATATATCTAATGATTTGAATGACAATAGCTTGAGTAAACTAATATTTTTCCTTATTTTTTAACTATTTCCTAGCAAATCAAAATTTAAAATGAATAAATAATCAACAATTTTACAACAAAAACCTCATTAATAATTTTATTTAGTAAAACAAAAATAGGTTATATATTTCTTCAACTACTTAAATATAAAGGATTCTAACCATATGATTCATAACTAATTCAAAGATTTTAAAATAGAAAAGAATGAAGAACATTATACCTGGTTTAAATTAATTTTATTGAGCTTCTAGGCCATGCAATAGTTGTGCCAATAGCATCACCTAAAGTTTTTGTTTCATCTGTTGGTCTAATCAAGGGTAGCTCTGAGTTGAAGACGACTTCAACCCATACCTTCCAATTATCTCTACCAAGAGGCATACCATGAATTATTGACGTAGGATCTATAGATGAAATTCTACCTTCTGCAACTATTTCTTCATCTTTCAAGTTGTACCAATGCAAAATTTGACACTTTTTATTCTCAGGAACAACATTTTGTTGGCAATTATTATTGCTTTGATATGACTGCATTAAAATAAAATCAATGAATAAATAAAACATATATACACTTTATGTTGATGTTAAAATAACTAAAAAAATATTAAAAATGATATTGTACCGGCGTAATTTGATTTCTTGAAAATATATCTTCCAAAACTTTATTGCTTTGACTCTAAAAAAAAATAAATACACACCTTTTTTAAACAAAATCACTAGTTTGTTTAAAGTGCAAATTGATAGTTCAACTATATACCTGTTGTTGTAGTAACATATCAACCTTTTGAGTGAGAAGTTTTACTGTTTCATTTTGACTATTAAGTTTTTCTTCTAATTCCTTGACCCTCCCAGAACTTCTGATGGATGCATCAATGCTTGATGGTGTCACTCCAAATCCAGGTCCTCGAACACAACCACGTTGTTCGGGGCCTAACACTAGAGCAAGAACATCTTGTCTAACTTTCCCTTCTCACATGGACTTAACAACGATTGACTACACTCTTGTAGTTTTTTCTATAGTACAATCAAATTATAAAAGCTAATATTATATCAACAATTCTTCACCAATAACAAACAAAAATAGGAGTTTAACTAAATTTAAAATACTCACCAATGTATCACCAACTTCTTGATTGATTGGTTCGCCATCTTTTCGAGTATGTCCTCATGTCCATACATCCACCCTCGTAATTGAAGATTGGTTAGAACTCTCAGTTTGTTGTAAAATTTGAACATGTGAGTTAAACATTATAATATAAAATAAATTTGATTTCCTATCTTAAGTATATAATTTTATACCATTTCATGCTCCAATCGAGCGTATCCTTTACAACTCATTGTATGTATAATTTTTTGATCGATCCTCATCTTCTTAAACTTGTTACTTTTGACCTATAAAAAATAATTGGGCAATAGCACACAGACAAATTATGAGTAGCACAACTTAAGAAAGAAATAAAATTAACTTACAAGTATAAAAATATACCTTGAACTCTTTCAATAATCTACCCTTTATAAATTCTTTACAATCTTCAGGATCCACATTGGTTGGACGAATATCTGAGGCAGATTTATCTTTCTTCCTTTTGGCATCTCTTATTTGCTTAGTCAGCCTAGATTTATATTGCCTTAAACTTTTGCCCATTGCTCGTAGTGTTAGTTTCTTATGACATTCATCAATGAAAAATCTTTGTTGCAATAAGGAATTGTGAATACAAATAAAAACATACATAAGTGATTTACGCATAGATAAAAACAATACTCATATCAATATTATGTTTACTTGGACAAGAGACCATAATTCTTATTTCACCTTTAAGTCAACTTGATCCCAACCCTTACAACTAATTGGCACATATTCTCTCACAATTACCCCCAAATAAGATGATAATTTTTGAGAATTTTCTGAAATAGGTTGGCCTCTTTCATTGCACTCAACAATCAAATGGGGAGTTCGATTACTGATCATGCCCATCCTTGTTGGTCCTCTTTTCTTCTTTTTCTTTTCTTCTAATGAATCAGACTCTTCAATTTCATCTTCCTCGATCAAGCTAGTAGTCCCCACTTTCTTTTTTCCTTTCTTATCAACCGTTTATTTTTGAATGTCATGCTCACTATCTTGAGTATTTGATTCATTTGTGGGATTATTTGAAATTATAATTCCTTGAGCTCTTCTTCCACGAATAGCGGCAAGTAATGCATTTCGTTGCAATTTTGCCCTTGCTTTTGCTTTTTTTGAGCTCTACACAAGACAAATAAAACTTATTGTTAGTATGTTAATCTAAATCATTTAATAACCCTTTAACATGAAAGAAAATAAAACTTACTTCACCAACATTCTTCTTTTCCATTTCCAAAAATATAAGGTCCAACTATTACCTGAAACAAGATTTATAACATAATCCAACAAATCATGTGAAATGTTAATGTTGAAATCTATAACAAACGAAACAAGTTATAAGCATTTTAAACATCAATCCATAACATAATGTTCATATAACACAAAAAATTAC
>JAJIYU010021581.1:0-10005 GCA_030144865.1 Tinospora cordifolia | reverse complement strand
TATTTTATTTTTCATGTGCCAACCCACCATTTACACTCAAAATTTCTTAAAATCTTTGAAACTAATTTATTTGACTTATTTTATTTATTTTAAATTATTTGACAAAATTCTGGGGTATTACAATACATAACAAACACTTTAAAAGATTAAGTGATTCAAACAGTTTTTTTTTTAGTTGACACTAAGATCGAAATAAATATGCCTCAATGTTCCATATTTAGGGGATGAGGTCAAATTCAGACCTTCAACTTATCATTGATAAAAAGGAGTTAAATTCGAACCTTCAATTCACATCCCAAAAATACTGGTTGGAACACTCATAGTAAAAATGCATCCCCGTACTGATATGTGGTTATAATCTCTATTTAATCTTTCATTAAATAAACAGAAGCATGATATATTCAAAATAAACCATAAATAACATTTATTCATGGTAGGCATGTCATAGCATAGATCATATCAACACAAATCATGCATCATTATTCATACAATCCTAAGTATGCATCTCTAGTCAATGGAATGTATAATCAAGGCATGCATAATCAAGGCGTGCATAATCATAGCATATTTCTAGGCTAAACAAGCATCCATGCACATCATATCTGAATCAAAATAACAAGGTAAAAGTTCAAAAATTACTTCCACCTCAAATTGTTTTTCTCCTCTTGAAGCCTCTATTGAATTTCCTTCAGATCTCCCCAACTGGTAGCATAGAAATTTGTGCAACACTTTGTTACTACTGCTCCAATTGTTGTTTAGAGCAACTAAAGAAAAAAGAGGGATGCCAAGAGAAGGCAAAGAGAATAAGAAAGAACTTTTTTAGTTCTTGCTAGCTTGAAAAAAATGATGCTCATACTTGAGTTTATATAGAGTTCTAATGGGCATAAATTGGCAAGTTTAGGATATCTTCATTGTATAAACCTTTTTAAAACTCTTTCCCTTTCCATTTTATTTATTTTCGATGCATAAAGTTAGATAGTAAAGGTTTTAGAAGTTGCTAATACATTCGTTTGGGTTGATTTTATTTTAGAAACCTTTCTAATTTTCTATTTTACTTGTTTCCTAAGCACATATATTAGTAAATAATTATTTTAGAAGTTATTAATACATTCTTTTGAGTTGATTTCATTTTAAAAAAATTTCTAATTCTATACTTTTTTTTGTGCATAGAGAATGAAGATTTTGGAAAGTGTAGATTTTTAGCAATTTACTTGTTTATTTTTGTTTCTTATTTAGTTTGAAATTTTAAATTTTAAACTCTAATATGGGGCACCACTTTTTAGTATATTTCATGTCCCAATGTTGTTTATTAATTAGCTCCCAAGCCCACACTATGTGCACATGTCAGTCTCTAATTAATTTAGCCACCAGCCCCGCTGCTCATCCCATAAGCTCTTATTTTTGCCTTGGTTTAAGTCATTTTATTTTTAAAACCTTTTGTAATCATTTCAGTGTTCATTTAAGTGGTTATTTATACTTTAATTGTCTAAAAATTTTTGTGTATTTATTCCCTAATAATTTGTACTATGTCCCAAATATATGTATGCGTATATTCTTTAGTTTACATAATTTTTATAAATTTATGTCATTTTATATAATGTTTTTAAGACGCCTTATTTTGTTCTATTTTATATAAATTATTCTCACATTGTTTTTATAATGATACAAGTGTCTGGTCTTAAATGAAATGACCATTTTGCCCTCCGATAGCAAAATCACCATTTCACCCCCAGTTTGTCCAAATAACTTTTCGTACTTAAAAAATCATTCACTATTTCACACAGTATTGTTCCACAATTTATTTTTCATGTAAATTGACCATTTTATTCCTAATGGCTAAATTACCAATTATATTTCTGGGTGATCAAATTATCATTTTACCACTGGGGTATTTAATTTGCTTAGAACTTCTATGGACTCATTTATAATCTTATGTATTCTTATTCAAAAATTTATCATGGTATACCAAATTTGGAGGCAAATATCATAATATGTTTAGGCAAAGCCTCACAAACAGAAAGCAATTTCATAGATGCAATGAAATGATTTTTGATAAAATAGTTCAAAATTATTATTTCGTGCAATCAAACATAACATAATGCAATTTAATAGAAGTTTTAATGCAAAATATATAAAGAAAATGCAAAAAAGTACTCACAATGGTGTTAAGTTCAAGATGTCTAATTCACCCTAATTATATTACCTAAAACAATAGTATTATAATTATATTTACAAGCATTATATTGTTATTGCCTCATTTTTCTTAGTCAAAATCATCATAATTCCTTATAGTTGAGGTATATAAAACCCCGCCTCCAACTAGTGGCCCGATAATCTAATTCGGAGGGTGCAACTACTATGCTGGCCTCCTGGTCATTAATCTAATACACTAATGTCATGTGCAAACATCGTTCACGGTCATTCAAGAGGCTCTGTGACATGTCAACTTATATAGATTCTACACAAAACACTTTGAAATCTTTATATGAAATAATCAATATTATTATTTGAAACCACTTTCAATAGTCAAGGTGTGGAAGGACTTTTCATTCAATAAACATCTTTATTTTAAAAAGGAAAACTATGGTCAACATGCCCAATTAAGACAAAACTAGAAAAGAAGACATTGGAAATAATCTCTATTGTCCACGCAGCTTATGATCGTTAGTTTCCTAAAATTTAGGAAAGGGGTGAGTTCAAGAGCCCAGTGGATCATTCCAAATATTCAAATCATTATTTCAATTGAATAAAACATACATGTAAAATACTTTCATAGATTAGGTGATTCAAACCTATCATCAGAGAAGTGGGGTCAATCTGGTGCTCAGTTCACAATTCGAGAAGTGGGGTTAATCAAAAAAACAAAACTCCAATTCAAAAAATCAAAATAACCGACAATTCGGGTCTAGGTTGGACATTCATGATAAAATCCATCACTGCACCAGTATGTGGTTATAATCTTTATTAACCTTTCTTTAATGGTGAAACAAAGCATAGCATATTAAATAGGATATGGAACAGGAAAGTAGCATGTGAGCATTGTAACATCAAAGGCATGTTAACAAGTCATTCATTCATCATGATATTGCAACCATCATTGATTTATGTATTAGCATTCTTTCATCATATTACTCTAAGCATGCATATTCATGGCATAACATGTTCATTCAAGCATAGTCCTAGACAATAAGCATTCATGCATGCATTATTTGGATCAAGATAATAACTCAAAATTTAGAAATCATCTCCACCTTTGATGCTTAAATCCTTCCTAGTTTATGTGGTGTTATCCCAAGACTTCTTTGAGCTTTTATCCTTGAAGATCAAGATTCAACATACTATTATTTTAGATTCACGTGTTTCTAACACCCTAAAACCATATTCTAATGATTCCTATATAATATGGCCTTAAATTATGCAAGGATATCATGCTAAATGGGTCTTAATATGTTCTTGGTTTTGTGTACCACAGTAGAGGAAAGGATTACTACAAACTAGAATGTACAAGTGAAAAACAAGTAGTGTAAGACCACTACGATGGTAACTAGACGGGTTTCTAGAAAAACAATGGCATTACCATGGTAGGGTACCACAGTAGTCAAAGGAGAATTCGCAAAAACATAGGAAGACGAAGGCATTATCGCAATAATGGTGATGATTGCCATGGTAACCAGTACAAAAATTGGATTTTTATGTATCTTTCTCTCATCCCTTATTCTCTTATACCTTAGCATCTTAGTATCTCAAATTCTAGTCCATGAACCATACATTTAAGACCTAGATAGGGTCGTTATACCTTCTTGGATTCGTTGAATCCTCCAACTTCTCCAAAAGGACCAGTAGTGTGTTCTTATACTATGGTGCAAAATTCTAGGTTTTTTTACTTTTTATAGCTATAGTTGTTGTGTGGAATAGCTAGGGAATGAAATAGTGTCAAGAAGAAGGCTATGAGAGTAAGAACAAAAGTGCACTTGCTTGAGTGAAGAGAATGGAGTGCTAATGCTAGGTTTATATAGAACTCAATAGGATGAGTTTATGAAGTTCTTGGGTTATTTCCTTGGTGGCAATCTTTCCTAAACTCGTTTCCTTGCTATTTTTCTTGTTTTCTATGAACAAATATTAGCAAGTATTGATTTTGGAAGTTTCCCATGTGTTAGAAACTTTCCATAGTCATTTTGGAAACTTTGCATAATCTTTTCATGCATGTTTTATTCGTATTACCATGACCATGAAAATATATTACTGCAGTAATCAAAACACATTGTTTTCATTGGGGTTTCCAGGCAAGAACACAGTACCATGGTAGGGAATATCATGACATAGTAACCTATGAGTTGGTCAATTGGAAATTTTTGGGTTTTGTTCTAGTTCGCCAACGCTTTTGTACATTTGATTGTACATTTTTTATGTCATAAGTTTAATGGTTTTCTCAATGTTTATTTTATTTGAATTATTTTATTTTATTTTAATTATTTTATTTTATTTTAATTATCTAACAAAATTTTAGGGTGTTACAAGGTTACTGATGTATTTATTCGGCATCTAGGGATAGAAGTTTGTAAAATCATAAATTTATACATGAATCACAAATACTCCTTGGTCCAAAGGTGCAAAACTGTGATAGATCATGATTTTGGATGATGTTTCCATCATTTTCTCTTAGTCTTTTTAGCCCATTCTTCCTACAAATTACAATTCCATAGAAAACAATTATAACACCATCAAAACCATAGGCAAAACATCAATGAGAAATTTTTTCAGGTTTCTACTTCTTTCTGACTTAGTTACTAAACAACTTTGGAAGCCTCATTTTTCTTTCATCGATCACCTATTTCTTGAGCTTTAGGTAGTGTTCTCTTCCTTTCTGTAGCCTCTCTTGATTAGCACCATGAAGTCATGTCCCACCTTCTCTAATTTATCTCACGAGCTTTCGCAACTTAGCTTAAACTTGAGGATGAGACTCATATTTGTAGAGGGTTTTGCATGGAAATATCTCACCACCTCATGCTTCTCTACAAATGTTTTTCTATCAATTCTCAAATATTTTTCTAAAAAATTATATTTCCTCCTAAAAATCTCACTTATTAAACATTTCTACAAATTTTACATTTTTTTTTATTAAAATAGACTGACACAAAGTAAAGTTATCATATGTATGTGCGCGTGTAATAACCCAAAATTTTGTTAAATAAGAAAAAAATAAAGAAGTTTAATGAAATTAAATGAAATAAGTTAACTGAAATAATTTTGAAGATTTTTAGACATCTTTGGGTGCAAATTATGGGTTGGAAAATAAAAAAATAATATGAAATATTTAGATGTAAAATAAAATAGGCAAATAAAACCTTAATTTGATATTTAAATGAAAATGTCAAATTAAAAGCGCTGCTTAAGAAATAAAGAATAAAGATAAAATATATATGTTAGTTGCATAGCAAACTAACGTTAGAATAGGTAAAATGTTGCATTTTATAAGAAATAAGGGAAAATAGAAGTAAAGAATTGCATAATTAGCAATAGTTGCATGTAGCTAGGGATTTACATTGTTTAATAACTTTTAAGCCTTGTTTTCTATAGTTTTGATATTCTTTTATGAGAAAATGGTGTCTGGGAAAGGAATTGAGTGTATTGCAGGATACAGGTTGAAGCACACAGGAAAAAGGCAAATAAGAGATGGAATGAAGAGAAAATACCAGTAGACCGCAGTCCAAGAATTGAAAACCGCAGTAATAGCAGAAGAACAGAATCAGTACACAATGCACTGGTGACCGCGGCCACTAGAATGTGATTTGCACAGAAACAGGACAGACTGCGGTGGACAGAGCATAGAGAATATTTGGGTTTTGACATAGAAATCATTGATCGCGGTCACTCCATTGATTAGCGAGATTTTCATACTTTTTAGGTTTTTTAGTGCGGGACTATAAATAGAAAAGGGTAATTAGAGTTGAGGGGACCTAATATCGAAAATAAATCATTGTGATGGCTGTTAAGGCATGAAAAACTTGATTTCCATTGAGAATTGAAGATTGTTTAAGAGTTTTGAGTATGTATTACTCCTTTGAATTTAATTTTATGATTTCTTTTGAATTCATGTCTAGCTAATCAGATTTATCGTTTGGGATGTGATGTTTAATGCATAATTTGTGATGTCTAATTGTAGTTATTGAGTAATAGACTCCATTCTTTATTGTGTAGACTTAAAGCCTTATGTCTAGTGGCCATAGATGTATTGAACTTAATACTTTAGTCTATCTCGGGAGAGAATCCTAAAGGGCAGATATCACAATTTGGACTTAGACCGGTTAATTTATCGAGAGATTATTGACCAATCTAGGGAGTTGCATAGGACTTGTTGAACATAACACGTAGGTTGTTAAGTGAACGCCTCGGAGGAGGGTTTGACAAAACAAATCTAGTGAATGTTGAAATAACTTGAGAAAGGGTTTCAGCTATTGATGCAATAGCTCATGGATTAAGTAATTCATAACTACAACGAAGGATTGCAAACTATGCAGCGGCAGTCACTATCCTAGACATGTCCATACTTTGATTTCTTACAATTAACTATTACTTTTGTTTATAGCAATTTCTAATTTTCAATTTAATTCAATCTCATTCAGTATGGTCTTGATAAAACCTTAATCAATAGTAAATTTGGGATTTGAAATCGCAAACCAATCCTTTTTCCCTGAGGACGATACCTGGTCTTACCGGTTATTACTATTGCGATCCCGTACACTTGCAGAGTCGCTAACAATATATATATATATAGGTTAATATGTGTATAACATGTGTTTTAGTATAATGAGTGTTAAATACTACATGGGAATATGTATAAAGAAAATTTTACATAATTGAATAAAAATGTTGTATGCTTATATTTATCTAATATAAGTATGACATTATATAACCATCAATTTATAATTACATAAATAATTATCTTTCTGAAAATAAAAATATGAAATGAATATATGGATAAAAATATAGAAATGAAAAATGTAGATATTAAATTGTTGGAATTAAATATATTAAAGAAATAGAAAAAAATATAAAATAAATACAATATTAAAGTAATAGAAAAGGAAAAATATTAGCAAGTCATTAAAATAGAAGGAATTGTAAAATAAACCATGTTTACATCAATTAGAAAGTGTAAAATTGGCAAATTTTAGATAATAGTAACCTTAAAAAGCAAATTTGGCAATTATAAACTGTATCCAACGGTCCAAACTCGATCTGTCCAATCCCACGAATGAAATCAAAGCCAAAATAGTGCTCAGGAGCACCGGATCATTAAAATCCAACGGCCCAGAATCAATCCGCCTCATCTAACGGTCGAGATCACTTTCGTTGATCACGAACAAGATCCGAACAATGCAATCGATGACTATCCAACGGCCAGGATTCGTGCTCACGGTAGGATGATCATCTGGTGTTGCGCTTGAGGTGCATCTGACGGCAAAGATCGAAGCCGCATTGTTAATCGTGAATGGTGCTGCGCTCGAGGATGATTTGATGGCTCGGATTTGATACATTTTCAATCAATCGTGAATGGTGCTACACTCGAGGCTCATTCAACGATGAAGATCAAAGACGCTTTGATGATCGCAAATGGTATGCTGTGTTTGAAGAAATCCAGCGGTCCAGATCAGATCAGATACGTTGATGCATTCGAAGACGATCAGACGACCCACGATGAATTCATTAATCTTGACCTTGATCTGAGTGTTGTGATTGAGGATCATCAATGACCAGAAATCATGCTCTGATTAAAAATCGAGAAAATAACAAAAAACATCTGAAAAAATCCAAAAAAATTCCAAAAAATCCTCAAATTGTGTTTCTAAATTTTCCAAACACACTTGCTATTTTCCTATACTTGGGGGGTATGAAAATTTGAATTATTAGCAAGTTTCCTACAAGGAAAACACCAAAAACTTACAAATCTATGCCATCTTAAACTCTATAACAAGGACCCCTAGTGTTCTCATTGTTTTCATCCCAAATCAAGAGTATACTAGTCTTTCTTGACTGTCTCTAGCCTTCTTCTTGGCAATCCCCTCAGTTCTTGAGTGATCTTGAACTATTCTTGAGTGTTCTTGAGAGTTTTTGAATGTTTGCAAGCTTTGAAGTAACGAAACTTTGCTGGATTTCAGAGGTGTGTAGAAGAAACGTATTAAGGTGGAAGTGATTTCTAACTTTTACTTCTTTCTTTTAATTTGAATAAGTCTTGCATGTGTGATAATGTTTTGAAGTTGAATGATTAAATATATGTTTTAAATATGCATTATTTATTTATCGTGCCATGAATATACATGTTATGCATGTTTAGAAATAAAAAATAATGATGCATGATACGCTTGAACTGTACATGAATAAATATTTGATGAATCATGTTATGTACATGTTTCATCGATGGTTTAATCCGATATTGTGTGTTTTATCACTAAGAAAAGATTAAATAATGATTCAATCCACGTACCGATGCGACGATGGACTGCATAGTGTCATCGTGTGTGTTCCACCCTCGATCCAGCTTGCTGACTTACCTTTGATGATTTTGAACTGGGTTTCCAAGAGTGATCCCACTTCATAGATATTGGGTTTGAGTTTCCAAGAGTAATTCTCTTTCCCAACGATGTGGAACACAGTGAAAAAACGTTTTTTGGTCCGAATGTCAACCATAAACAAGAAATTTGCTTGAATCGCCTAATGTACAAAAGTTTTTATCATGCTTGGTTTGTTTGAATTGAAATGATGATTTAAATGTTTAGAAAGATTCACTAAGCTATGTGCTCACCCTTCCTTCTATTTTTCAGGTAAATGATTTACATGAAGACCATGAATATTAGTTAGGTTCTTTTTATTTAAAAGTTTTTAATTTCTATGTAAGGGCATGTTGCCCAAGTTTTGAATCTTCCGCTGTAAAAGTTATCTTCAAGATCAAATTATGTACTCAATTTTATTTAATTAATTGAGTTTATGAATTTCAGTTATTTCTTTTACTATTGCCTTATTAAATTCTTAAATTTAAGTTATGTACTATTAAATACAATCAAGGCATGAAATAATTGAAATAGAAAGTGATGCAAGTTGTGTACTTGTAAATGTAACACCAGCCCGACCCACCGTTTGGTTTAGTTTACTGTCAAGAGAGTAGTGGTCATGTCCAATGCTTAAAGATACGGGGGTTGGGGTGTTACAACGCGAATGTATTGTTGTTTTGAATATTTAGATTATGATGGCTATGATCATAGCTTGGAAGACATTCGTAACACCCTAAAGTAAATGAATGCTGTGTAGTTTTATTGACGAGGTCTGAGGGTTACTTTTAGGAAGGTGATTTCCACATCTAAGGACCCGACCTTAGAGGAGATCCAAAGGGAGGCCCTATAGTATAAGATGGATGGATTGGATGAGCACCCTGAGATTTCTATTATATTAGGTAGTACTCCTTAGTCATAGCCATAGTAACTGGCACAATTGCAAACTTAGAAATTATACAGAGGTGGATTAGAGGTTATCAAGGTCATGCTCATCACCAGAGGCATAGGAAGAAGAAGTTTTCTGGGTGATGGTTGAGCACTTCTCTGGGTCAGGTCTTTACAATGATAGTTACACTTATAGCCCCTCTTGTTTAGTCACAACAATTGATAGAGTAGCAAGGTGCATTCTCTAGGGCCTGACGCATAGGTCATGGATAGAGTCAAAGTTATCAAGGTGAACAAAGGCAGACCCTTACATTTTATCAGTGTGGACAGGTTGGACATAAGAGGGCTTAGTGTCTGACTCTTGTAGTAGGTCCCCATCATTTTGCCCAAGTCATCAGAGATGGAGTACAGGTCATTATTTGGCTTGATCTTGACTCAACGAGGACCTTGGTGGAAGGTACTTGTTAGTGAACTCGCAAGTATACGAGATCGCTTGTAGTAATATCCGGAAAGTCCGGGTATCGTCCTCAGGGAATACAAATGGTAATTGAATTTTCTTTAATAACAAAAT